>PVJN01034202.1:0-22915 GCA_004026805.1 Lasiurus borealis | reverse complement strand
AAAGTAAGGGAGAGATATAGAAAGTCAGAAACATCGATGAGAGAGAGACATCGATCAGCTGCCTCCTGCACGCCCCCTACTGGGGATGTGCCCACAACCAAGGTACATGCCCTTGGCTGGAATTGAACCTGGGACCTTTCAGTCCACAGGCCGACGCTCTATCCACTGAGCCAGACCTGTCTCGGCTACCTTGTCTTTTAAAATGTCTTTTATCGGTGTTTTGTAGAGTTCAGTGTGCCAATCTTTGTCTCCTAAGTATTCTATAACAAGTAAAAGTTCAATTTCTAAGCATCCTACCCCCTTTGAAGCTATGGCTTGCTGTCATCATTTTAATTTTGAATAATTTTATTTTTTCTCGTTCTCCTTAGAAAAAAGAGACCTATTCTAATACCTTGGATGCAGTGTTTTTTTTTTTTTTTCCTCTTATTTCTCTGGGTATAGGACTAGTTGTGTTTTTAAAAGTTGTCTCTCCCTGCCTTGGGCTTGCTCCGTCTCCTGCTTATTTTGGTGTCTGTCTGCTGCACAGAAGACTCTCCTTGCCTGTCTTACTGTCCTCGCTTGTCTGATCCGGATTAAAAGGGTGGGGCTGGCCAGTTTGGAGCTTCATTCGAGGCGGTTTGTGAGGGAACCTGGAATCAGAGGCTAGAACTTTCCCCCGGGGGAAAGATGCTAGTCTCATGCCTGGAGGGTCGAGGTCTGGTTTCAGACTTCTGGGGGCAGAGGGCTGGCCTTCCCGGCTTGCAACCTTGAGCTTGTAAACGCTCCCTTAGTCCCTGTGTCCTCAGCTGTGCGGCTCCACCTCCAACTCAGACTCTGTTTTCTTTTCCGGAGAACACGCCTCTTGTGCGCCACCAGGATGGGCGGCCACTGCTGCTGGGGTGGACCGGCTGGGGAGGGATCTAGGGCTCTTACTGCTTCTCGCGTTATCCAGGCCTCTGGGCTTCGGCCACGGCTAGAGATCTCTGGAGCTGTCAACCGCTGAGCTTTACTAACAGGTAAGGCAGTGGTTCTCAACCTTCCTGATGCCGAGACCCTTTAAGACAGCTCCTCATGGGGTGGTGACCCCCAACCATAAAATTATTTCCGTTGCAACTTCATCACTGTCATTTTGCTACTGTTATGAACTGTAATGTAAATATCTGATAGGCAGGATGTGTTTTTGTTGTTACAAATTGAACATCATTAAAGCATAGGGATTCATCACAAAAACAATAAGTAATTATATATTGTGAAATATTTCTTTCTAATGACAAATAAATGAAATGTTGTCTTGAATCTTGGTGTAGCATGGGCAACAGTCTTCCTAGGACAACAGTAAACTATGGCTGCACGTTGCTACACCGAGGAGCGGTGTGTTGGTTCCTAAGACCATGGGAAATAGGTGTTTTCCGATGGTCTTAGGCGATCCCTGTGAAAGGGTCCTTCGACCCCCAAAGGGGTTGCGACCCACAGGTTGAGAAACGCTGCCTTAGAGTTTGTTCCCACTGATCAGACTCAGGGCAGATGCCCTGGCAGGGGGTGGTGCTGCTGTTTTCTTCTCAGCTGGTCCAGCAGGAGGAGACACAAGATATGGCTTCGTCCCGCTACCGCTGCTGCCTCAGCCCGGGGTCCCCGAACTCGGGGTGTCTGCCTGTCTCCTCTCCGCGGCGTTACTACTCTTGACGTTGTATTGAATCAGTAGCTCCTGGTGGGATTCTCTGAGACCGTGTGTGTATCCCGTTTCTCATGCGCCGAGCCCCTAATGTCAGCATCTGTTGATGAGTTTTTGTGGGAAGTAATTATTTCCGTGGTGCGTACCCAATGGTGTCGTTTTCTCCTTTACTCTTCACAGCCACGGGAGGGGTAGTGGCTCTCATCCTTACGTTCCAGATGGGGAAAGGGGCTTCCATAAATTAGATCACTTTCCCAAGGCCCCTCAGCTAATAAAGGTGCAGCGGATTGGGGGTGGAGGGTAGGGGGAGGGGACAGACTATGGAAGAGACGCAGGCATTTTTCCTAATTCTTCGGCATGGAAAGGCGATTGGCAGGACCCCGATGAGGTGTTCCTAGCGGGGAAAGGAGATGGGACATGGACTTCATCTGATGGAATGCTGTGAAGGTTGGATCCGGTGAGTCCAGCTGGTGTTGCCACAGAAAACCAGAGAAGAACCAAGCAACACTTAGAGAGACGGAGTGACATTTATTATGTGCGGGTCCAGAGGAAAATGTCTCTCAAATTCTGGTTCCCAACCTGGAGGAATTTTCCCTATTTATATGTTTTTACCTTTTTTGTCTCCCAAAGATGGGGTGTTTCAGCCCCTTTTGTAAATTCTTAAAGAGCCCCTATGTGCTCGGATTTTGAGACCTCAACCAAAGGCCTGGCCTGGTGCCAGCACTGATCATTTTGTCCGTGGAAGGCTTATTGGCCTCTCTGAAGTGGGAGTAGTCTCATTTTCCTATTGAAGCAAGCAAAATGTACAGAAGCCAAATAGCAGGGTTAAAATGTCAAATAGCACTTTTTTTCTAAGATGGATGCTTCAGTGTGGCTCCATGGTTGATCACTGACCCATAAACTTAAGAGGTCCCCGGTTCGATTCCCAGGCAGGGCACACGCCGGAGTTTCTGGCTTGATCCCCAGTGTGGGGCGTGCAGGTGGCATGATCAATGTGTCTCTCTCATGATGCTTCT
Source organism: Lasiurus borealis (assembly GCA_004026805.1). Taxonomy (NCBI): domain Eukaryota; kingdom Metazoa; phylum Chordata; class Mammalia; order Chiroptera; family Vespertilionidae; genus Lasiurus; species Lasiurus borealis. The sequence continues at coordinate 20,248 of PVJN01034202.1, read as the reverse complement.
CTCTATCCCTCTCCCTCTCCCTCTCTCTCTCATATGAATACAAATATATTTTTTTAAAAAAGATTGATCCAATTACAGTGGTACTTCGAGATACGAGTGCCCTAACATACGAGATTTTTGAGATACGAGCCATCGAGCGAGCGATTTTTGCTTTGAAATACGAGCAACAGTTGAGATAGGAGTAATCGCTCAGATCGGCCGGCTGCACACGACCCACCAGTTTACCGAGACTCGAGCATCTCATAGTTTCCCACGCCTCAAGGTTATGGAACCAATTAAACTCGTATGTTGAGGTACCACTGTATTTGGAAGGAAACCCCTCCTAATGACAGGGTCTAAGACCAGAACGGTAGCAACAGAGTCACAGTCACAACTGCCAACCCGAGGAGGACCCTGCTCCCAGCAGAGCAAGTGGCGCTTCAGCCGGGACCTGCTCAGGGTCGCTCCTCGCTGTCCTGGACCGGGCAGGCCTGGCCGGAGAGCAGCGAGTCTGAAAGCTGCCTCCTGGTGACCAGCCCTCTCTGGAAGGCCCCCTCCCTGGGGCTTGATGGGATTGGGTTTCTACCCCAGCCGGCTGATCCCCACAAGGGCCCATAAATTCCTATTAACCTTTGCCTCCTTTTGCACAACACCCCCCCTCTCCCGCCCCCCAAGCTCCCCGAATGCCTCTCTGCCAATCAGAGACGCGCCAGGCCCCAAAAGCTTTCCGGGACCCATCCCCAAGGCCCAGCGAGCCAGGTCCTGGCTGGTCTGTCCAGAGGCAGCCTGGCTTTCCTTTCCGCTGGAGAAAAGACCAGAGATGGGTGCCTGCCTTTGCTGGGGTCCCCGCAGGATGGGGGAGCGCCTGGGGAGCGAGGAGAAGAAATTAATTTCCGCTGCTCTCCCCGGTCTGTTCTTCCCTCTGTCCTTAATCAGTAACCGTCGCTCCAACGGGCCTAATTGGAAGCAGGTGATTCTGGGGTGGTGCCTGAGGGCTGCCTCTGTTGGGGGTGGGGGGGGCGGGGAGGGGAGAAGGGGGAGGTGTCTGTTTCCCAAAGAGGCTGGGAGTCAGGAGTCCAGGATTCTGGGCACTCATTCTGGGCATGGGTTCCGTCCCCTTTGCGGACTTCAATCCCTCTCCTCCCTCCACCCCCTCCTTCCCGCTCTCCCCTCCCCTCCCCTTGGGAACAGAATTTTGTTCCCCTGTGGTCATGCAGCAGGGTATTCAGAATACAGTGGTACCTCGACATACGAGTGCCCTAACATACGAGATTTTTGAGATACGAGCCATCGAGCGAGCGATTTTTGCTTTGAAATATGAGCAACAGTTGAGATAGGAGTCATCGCGAGGATCGGCCGGCTGCACACGACCCACCAGTTTACCTCGACTCGATCGTCTCAAAGTTTCCCACGCCTCAAGGTTACGGAACAAATTAAACTCGTATCTCGAGGTACCACTGTACTGTGCTTGCGTGTCCTCGGAGGGCTGCCTGTAGGAGGCAGCGCCGTGTCTGCGAGCAGGTGGACCCGCTGTCTGGGTCGGCTGTGGAGGGCCTGCTTCTCAGCCCCTGGCCTCCACACGCTGGTGGGGGGGGGTACCTGAACTCCCCCCGAGACGAGACCAGAACTCGGTTAAAACCAACAACAGACCCACAGGCTGCACGGGACTTCCTCCGGCGACGGGACAGGCCCTGGTTAACAGGACACGCAGCCAAGGCGTGCAGTAGCCTGGGTGCCGGGCCGGCGTTCTGCCCACAGGGCCTCCAGGAAGAGCTGGGCGCGTGGCCCCGGTGCATGGAGCACTCCAGAAGGTTCTATGCATATTCCGAACAAGCCAGCGGCATCGCCTGGCTGAGTGGCTGCTCCATGACACCCGCGTCCTGGGCGGGCGGAGCCTGTGCCTTTGTATCCGCCATGCTGGCTCCGGGCCCAGCCAGGGACGTGTTTCATCAACACGTGTGGAATGAGTTTCCGCCGTGTCGCAGTTTCTCCCGCCAAGCACAGTCTTACTTACTTTCTTTCTTTTTTTTTTTTTAAATATATTTTATTGATTTTTTACAGAGAGGAAGGGAGAGGGACAGAGAGTTAGAAACATCGATGAGAGAGAAACATCCATCAGCTGCCTCCTGCATGCCCCCTACTGGAGATGCGCCCGCAACCAAGGTACATGCCCCTGACTGGAATCAAACCTGGGACCTTTCAGTCTGCAGGCTGACGCTCTATCCACTGAGCCAAACCGGTTTCGGCCAGTCTTACTTTCTTGTTGGAAATGGGGCACAGCTGTCACCGTGGGTCCGTGCCCCGGCCCATGGCCTCTCCTGCTCGGATGGCCAAGTGCCACGGATCCCGCGCTGCTCCTGGCCTGGGGATGGGCAGGGGAGTAGGCTCCTGGTCCATGCTGTCTGGGGACCTAGGTCTGGGATGGCTTGGCTCCTGTCCTATAATTGGCCAGTCTGAACGCGGGAGGGGCTGCTGCCAGTCCCAGGCCACGTGGACTTGGCGCCCGGAGTGGCTGTCTTGGGCGCTGGCAGGCTGATGCGGGGAGACTGGTCTGCGGGGAGCGGGGAGGAGCGGGCAGCAGGATGAAAGTGGATGAAAGGCCATGTGGCCCCCAGAGGCAAAGGGAGAGAGGCCTGGCTCCCAAGGACACCGTGAACCCACATGTCCTCTTGGCTTCTGAGGGACATTTCTGTGCCCTTTACATCAGCGGTTCTCAACCTGTGGGTCGCGACCCCTTTGGTGGTGGAACGACCCTTTCACAGGGGTGGCCTAAGACTATTGGAAAACACCTATTTCCCATGGTCTTAGGAACCAACACACCGCTCCTTGGTGTAGCAAAGTGTAGCCATGTAGTTTACTGTTGTCATATGAAGACTGATACCCATGCTACACCACGATTCAAGACAACATTTCATTTATTTGTGATTAGAAATAAATATTTCACAATATATAATTACATATTCTTTTTGTGATGAATCCCTATGCTTTAATGATGTTCAATTTGTAACAATGAAAATACATCCTGCCTATCAGATATTTACATGACAGTTCATGAAAGTAGCAAAATGACAGTGATGAAGTAGCAACGGAGATAATTTTATGGTTGGGGGTCACCACCACATGAGGAGCTGTCTTAAAGGGTCGTGGCCTTAGGAAGGTTGAGAACCGCTGCTTTACCTGCTTCTCCCTTTTACCTGAGCTTCTTCAGTGGCGATCGTCCGTGAGCGTGCCCTTGAGCATGGACTGGGGCTCTTTCTAAAGTGTCAGTAAGTGCTCATCGGAGCCCCTTCCACACATAGCTGGGAACCTCCCGGCCACGGGTTTGGATTTAATTGCTCACTTTCAAGTCTCCTTCAAGTGTCCTTCCTTCCTTGGCTGCAGCGTCTCCAGCAGGCTCATGGCTGGTCCCTCACGGGGTCTCCTGACCAGACGGATGCTTCTGGAAAAAGGCTGACCAGTGCTTTTTAGAGTGAGAAGAGCACCTTGAAATCCCCACACAGCGGTGTCTGAGTGATATTACTGTCCTGGCCGTGTTTGGCTGCTGCAACGAATACCAGAGCCTCATAGCTTAAACAGCATACGTCGATGTCTCTATTCTGGAGGCGGGAAATCCAGAAGCCAGGGACAGCTCTCCCTGGCTTATGGCTGCCTTCTCAGTGGATGTCTTCCTGTGGGGAGAGAAAAGGCCCTGGTCTCTTCCTCTTCTGACAAGGACACTAATCCTATCACAGGGGCCCCATCCTCATGACCTCATTTAAATCCACTTACCTTCCAAATCGATTACATGGGGAGTTAGGGTTTCAACATATGAATTTGGGGGTGGAGTGGGGTGGCACAAACATGTACTCCATATCAATTATTCATTACCGTGATTAAAGAAATATATTTTTGTGTGTATTTGAAAATGATGTATATTTTCTAATTTGAAGATTCAGGTATATATGTGTTGAGTTTTGGAGACTTGTTTTCTATCCTTTGTCTGCATCCTTCTATGAAGATCTGTATCATTTCTATTTTTAAAAATGGTTTTTAATTGATTTTTAGAGAGAAGAAGAGAGAGAGAGAGAGAATGAGAGAGAGAAACATTGATGATAGAGAAACACCAATCAGTTACCTCTTCCTGCATGCTCCCTACTGGGGATTGAGCCCACAACCTGGGCATACACTCTGACCAGGAATCGAACCAGCCACCTCTTGGTGTATAGGTTGATGCTCATTCACCTGAGTCACACCAGGCTATCCTTTCCATATTTTATCCTTCTCAACCTCTCAAACACTGGGAGATGTGCTAGAGTCTATGTTTGTGAGTCTGTTTCTCATTATACGGCTATATATTTTGAAGTTGTGTTATTAAGAAAATGTAGTTTAGAATTATATCTTCCTGGTGAACTTTTCCTTTATCACTGCAATATCATAACCATCCTTTCCTCTTGCTAATGCATAGTGACTTGGGTTTGTTTTGTCTCATTTTAAGTAGCTATACCAGATTTCATTCGGGTTGTATTTTTCTGGTACGTCTTTTCTCTATTCTTGTATTTCTAACCTTCCTGTAATACTATGTTTAAAAACATCTATAATAACAAAAGCATGATATGCTAATTAGACAGGATGTCCTTCTGGACGAAGAGGGGTTGCAAGGGAAGCCTGGGTCCTGGGTACCTGCTGGTGGCGAGAGGAAAGCCCAGGTCCCAGGTGCCAGAGAGAAGCTGGTGCCAGCAGCCAGGGGAAGGGAGGCCTACTCTTGAATGAGTTTTGTGCATCAGGTCTCTGGTCTCTTATAAAAACACTAGAGGCCTGATGCACAAAGATTTGTGCAAGAATGGGCTTTCCTAGCTGCTGGCACCACCTTCACTCTGACTGGAGCCACCTTTTCAATCCCTCCCAGAGCCACCTTTCTGCCTTCCCACGCTGCCCAGAGGCCTGGAGTGGCTGGGGCAATGGGGATCACCCCTCTACCGGCAGCTCGGCACTTGCATGTGCAAGTTAACCTGCCATCTTCGTTGGGTTAATTTGCATACCCACTCCTGAATGGCTGGTGGATGTCACGAAGGTACGATCAATTTGCATCTTACTCGTTTATTAGTGTATAGGCAAATTTTGATTTTTTAAAAAGTAAATTGAGAATTTTTCTTTTATCGGATAGATATAGTTTACTATGATCATAGATTTTCTTCTCTTTTTCATTTATCTTGTCTTTTCTATACTTAAACTTTCCTGTCTTCCACTTTATTAGTGAATTTCATTTTCTTTATTACACCTCAATTTCTTAGGAAGCTCTGAGTCCTATTCCTATTCTTTTACTGGTTACCCTACAAGTGTAATATGGTACTCCGTGTTCATGTTGAGTGAAGCATTATATTTACACACTTCCTAATAACTAATGCCTAATGTCCCTTTCATCTTTCATATTTATGTCCAGTATTTTATTTTCGTTTTTTCACCTTTATGTCATTATTATTGTTTTAAACTAGTCAGAGCTTCTTAATAAATACTTACATATTTACTAATTGCTTTGCTCAACTTTCTTGCATCTCAGTTATTTCTGTGTTCAATTTTTTCTTTGTTGAAGCAATACTTTAGTTGTATTTTTCCAAGTGAAGTTTTGCTAATAATAAAAAACTGTCTTATTTTGTCTTAAAAGTCTTCATTTGTCCTCATTCTTCAAGTATAGTTTGGATATATTTAGAATTCTAAGATAACTTCTTTTCTTTTAGCACTTTGAAAAATTTTGCCAGTTTTCTGGTTTCTATTATTGCAGTTGAGAAGTCTATTGTCAACTTAATTGCTGTTTCTTTGTAGGCAATCCGTGTTTTCTCCATGCTTTACATAATTTTTTTTGTCATCAGTATTTTGCAGTTTTTCTCTACAGTGTGTTAAATGTAGATTTACTTGTATTTATGGCGTTTGCTATTTGAAATTATTTCTGAGTTATAGAATTCCTATTTTTTTTTTTTAGTTTTGGAAATAGTGCCTCTTTACCTTTGCGTTGTCTTTCTCTGAACCTTCTTTTATTTATTTTATTTTTATTGACTTCAGAGACAAAGGCAGAGGGAGAGAGAGCTAGAAACATCAATGATGAGAGAGAATCACGTTGGGCTGCCTCCTGCATGCCCCACATGTGACCTTCTGGGGATTGAGCCTGCAACCCGGGCATGTGACCTTCTGGTTCATGGGTCGAAACTCAACCACTGAGCCACACCGGGCTCTCTGAATCTTCTTTTAGACATTTGTTGAATATTCTCCCTTATCCTCATGGTTTCTCAAAATATTTTCCATTTCTCTCTCTCTCTGATTCATTCTGGTAATTCTCAAAGAAATACCTTCCATTTCACCATTTCCCTTCTTCAGCTGTGTCTAATCTGCTGTCTCATCTATCCATTGAGTTTTACTTTAGAATGACATTATTTTTCATTTCCAGAAACTTGATTTCAATAGTTTTCAAATGTCTGTTTTGATGGTGGTGGTTTTTTTTTTAAAGAGTTTCTTGTTTTTATGTCTTTGCTCCCCGCTTTTAGGAGTAAGGATTTAAAATATACTCATTCATAGAGTCCCTACTAATTGTCCCATCATCTGAAGTTCTCAGGGGATTAATTATGTGGGCTCTTTCGTGTGTGTGTGTGTGTGTGTGTGTGTGTGTGTGTGTTGATCTTTTCACGCACAGTGGCTTATTTTCTCATGTACCTTTAAATCCTGGGCTGTGCACATGTCTTTGACATGGTTATCTTTGAGAATTTCTCCGTGGCCTGAGTTTGGAATGCATCCATCCGAGTAGCTTTGCGTTTGCTTCTGCCAGACACCGTAAGGATATTAGCACGTTGGAAACATTTTTATCTTTATTTCTGGGCATGAAGCTTTCTGGACCATGTGAACCTGTACATTTAAGCCAAAAACTGGAGTGAGAGCAGGTTCATTGTTGCAAATTCTCAGGATGGTGTTTTCCCAGCCAAAGCTCAGGTCAGTAATTGAAAGCTTTCTGGATGTTTCTCTGGGCCAGTGGATGGGTGTTTTCCCTTCGCAGTTGGTCCTTTCATTGAGAGTATAGTCCTCTCATTGAGAATGTAGTCCTTTCATTGAGAGTGTAGTCGTTGGAAAGTGTCGGCTTCATTCAGGGGTCTCATTGTCTATGTCTGTGAGTCATAGCGATCCAAGCCTCTGGTTTGGTTGGAATAACTCCTGCTCTGACACAGATGACCTCAACTTTCTGATTTTTTTAAAATATATATTTTAATGACTTTTTACAGAGAGAAAGGGAGAGGGATAGAGAGTTAGAAACATTGATGAGAGAGAGACATCGATCACCTGCCTCCTGCCAGCCCCACACTGGAGATGTGCCCGCCACCAAGGTACATGCCCCCGAGTGGAATAGAACCTGGGACCTTTCAGTCTACAGGCCGAAGCTCTATCCACTGAGCCAAACCGGTTTCGGCAACTTTCTGATTTTTAATTCGCAGTGCATTTCTAGCCCTTCGAAAGTGCCTTGACTTTATCATTTGTCCCTCTATGCATTGACAGGTTATTTTTTGTTATAGTTTATCTGCATTTGAAAAGCTTTTTTTTTTTTTTTTTTTTTTTTTTTTTTTTTAGTGTGAAGGTTTCAGGTTGTTTATTCCCTCATGTAGCGAGAAATAGAATTGTCATCATTGTTTCTTACGTGTCAGCACCGAACCCCTGTTTTATAATGTCATTTAGGCTAGAGAAAAATGATTTGTTAAGTAAAGCACAAAATCATATTATTGTCACTCACTTGTACACAAATGACTGCGTTAGGAGAATCGAACCCCTCACTCCCCCAAATTTAGTTATTTATGTTTGACTTCGGAATGCGCTCTGGAACTGCTGTTTCTGTGTACGATCGGAGTAGTAATATGTAGATGTCACGATGAAATAGTGATTTCAATAAAACACAGTCAAGACGGAGAGCAGTCTACCACTGGAAATTTGGATATATAACATAGAGACACCTATTTTTTTAAAAGTTGTCAATTATTTGGAGACTTTGTGTAACTTTCCGGCGGCATTTACCTAAAGTGTGTTTCTTGGTACGGTGGTTCCTCCAAATATTTTACCAAAAAGGCTTCCACTGGCAAAGAACCTTGGAAAAATCCTCCTTCTCATACCTCTCTTTGGTGAGTTTAAGTTTGCCTGTGTAGAGCACTCACGGAGGAATCTTGAGGCAGATAAATCAGTTTTATTGTTTTTTTTTAACCCAGTACGTTCCGAGTCTGCTTGAACCAAAGAAAATATCCTTTATTGTTTCAAGTAACGTTTTCTTTCAGTGAGTCATTCTGTAAAACGCAACTGGGGAAATGCTTTTGTCAAGGTAACCTTGAAATGTCTGCTTAATTGTCAAAACAAGATGTGTTTGATAAACTCTCACGTTATAATCCCTTTATTTATTTAAAATTAAATCGGGGCCAAAACCGGTTTGGCTCAGTGGATAGAGCATCAATCAGCCTAGGGACTGAGGGGTCCCGGGTTCGATTCCGGTCAAGGGCGTGTACCTCGGTTGTGGGCATCTCCCCAGTGTAGGGGATGTGCAGGAGGCAGCCGATCTCCTCTCTCATCTATGTTTCTAACTCTCCCTCTCCCTTCCTCTGTGAGGGAATCAATAAAATATATTTAAAATTACATTGGGTATCTAAAATTGCAAAATCTCCCGCCCCTTCCCCCAGAAGTAAACTGCAATCATTTTGTTATCTATACAAGCAGTTAAGCTTATTAAACAAATGGTTTAATAGCTACACCTATAAAGGACACAGAAAATCATGTGTTTAAGGAACTTAAGGTGCACACAGATATAAAGCATGTACACGTGTAAAGTGTAAGAACTCCCGGTTAGACAACTAAGGGAACGGACTCACTTATAAGAGGCCCCTTTTAGCCTTTCCCAGCGGACATGACGGCCGGAGGGCCAGCACCATTCTGGACCGTGAGGTGGTGATGCTGAGGATGGAAGCTACCAGCTTGGATGCAAAAGCAAAGACGGCGGACTTACTGGGCAGCACCGGGTTAAGCGATGTAACAGCACTCACCCCCCCCCCAACACCCCCACCCCCAGTTTTTGTGTTCCGAACGCTGATCCGGTACAGCATTTGGATATGGACCAGCTGTGGCGGGCGTCCTGGTCCCGGAGGTGGGAGCGTGGGGTTCGTTGTGACGCCTTTGGAGGTTGGGGGGGGGGGATCCAGAAAAATAAGCCCCACCGGTGGGCTTTGGTGAAGGCAGCCACGGGGGTGAAGGCCTGGGATATCAGTCAGGGATCAGACCCGCTGCGTCTCCAGGAAGTCAGAAGGGATCCCTGTCAGAAGGACGGGGAAATGCAGGCCGTAAACTGTACATGCGTTCTCGTTCCCGCTCCACGGCTTCTCCCCGGCCGTTAATGACCCGTGTGCAAGGGACGGCGTGTTCTTAGCTCCAAGTCAGCCAGAACGTGGAGTAAGTACTGAGGGGTGAAATCATGAGCTGTGCTACATTCAGAAATACACAGCTGACTTTAACCTTTCTCTCTCTCTCTCTCTCTCTCTCTCTTAAAAAAGGAGAGTCCATCTGCCTCAGTCTTTAAAGGGCAGAAGATACTGTGTGTATCTTCATGTCTGTGTCTTTCAGACTATGGTTGTCGGTATCGATGTGACTTTTGCACCAGTCATGTGCTTGTTTTGGCACATTTCTGAAAGAGAGAGAGAGAGAAAGAGAGAAAGGAGACGCAGAACGCAGAGTGTCAGTTGCTTTATTTTCCATTCTCTCATGTTTCCCCCACTCCTCGTCTTTCTGCCTCCTTATTTCCTTCTCATTTTTTCTTCCATGTGATTTGCTCTCCATATCTGGCCCGTAAAAGGATTGAACCATGTTGTGTGGATGTGTGTGTTTCATTTGTTTTTATTGATCTCAGAGAGGAAGGGAGAGGGAGAGAGAGAGAGAGAGAGAGAGAGAGAAACAGCAATGATGAGAGAGAATCATCCATTGGCTGCCTCCTGCATGCCCCCTACTGGGGATCTAGCCCACCTCCTGCGCATATGCCCAGATGGGAATTGAACAGTGACCTCCTGGTTCACGGGTCAACCTTCAACTACTGGGCCACGGTGGCCGGGCCACGTTGTATTTTATTAATGATGTCCGTGGCTCTTTCCTCCTGATTCTGGGTCAGGAACCCCCGGTAGAGAAAACGTTCTCACTGGGTAGTCTAACCCGCAGAGAAGGGACATTGCCGAGAAGCAGTCTGTCCCAGCTTCCCGGGATAGGACGGTTGTAGGCCTTCGAGGGGTGCTGGCAGCCCCAGTTAAATGGCTCCCCTGGCAGCTGGATGGCTGGATGGTCCCCCTGCTAAGTGAAGTAGCCTCTCTCTCTCTGACAGCGACACGGTTTCGAAGTTGCAGAGGGTCCAGGGCCCCAGCCATGATGGTGCAGATTCGCAGGCTGCACCTTTGCAGAGCCTCGCCCTAAAGTAACAGCTGCTGAGCTTTGTGGCAAACGGCCTAACTCATGCTGCGAACGAACCACCGAGGACGGCTGGCGTTGGCGGGAGCAGACACTGTGTCACTGTAGTGCTCATATATACACAGTGGTACCTCGAGATACGAGTGCCCTAACATACGAGATTTTTGAGATACGAGCCGTAGAGCGAGCGATTTATGCTTTGAAATACGAGCAACATTTGAGATAGGAGTCATCTTGCGGATCGGCCGGCTGCACACGACCCACCAGTTTACCGCGACTCAAGCGTCTCACAGTTTCCCACGCCTCAAGGTTACGGAACGAATTAAACTCGTATCTCGAGGTACCACTGTATTAGATAATCAGAGGGCTTTTTGAACCTCTTCTGGTGGCTGCAATGACCATATTGGAAATGTTAGCCACTGACACACCTGGTTAGAGGACTCCTCGTTAATCGGCTTCAAGTCAGCTTGACAGCCCTTTCTGCTGTACCTCTTTTTCCCATCTCTCAGTCTCACACCCTGGACACTTTCAAAGACCGGGGTTTGATCAGAAAACATCCGCGTGGTCCAGACACACCTCATGCTGCTCGTGTGTGGTGTGCCCAGCCCCCAGCGCCCACAGACTTGTGATACCTCCCTGTCACCGAACGAACAGCACTCGAACCTGCATCTCGAGGCACGTCACTCCAAGTGAAAACGTGCCAAGTTTCCTAGCAGCACCAACAGATTTCCTAATTAACCTCTGAATACTGTCAATCTGCTAATACACTTCTCCTTGTTATTTCAGAAGCGAGTTACATAACATTCCTCTTATTTACTCCAGCAATTTCAGAACCGAGGTGTGCCTTAAGGCGGCGGTTTGCTGACCACGGCCTGAAGGTATTCCAACCTTCCTTTCCAAAGTCAGGAAAATGTTGAATAACGTGAATTGATTTGCCAAAACGGCTGAAGACTTTTTGGCTTCTAGAATCTCCTCCCTCATCCTCCTCTCCCACCCCCATCCCTGCAAGCCACTCAGTTAAACTCCAGGCACTTCAGTTTCTGTAATGCCTCTTGTCTAGATTGCTTTCTGTCCTTACAGAATCCTCGTAGTGAGGGGACTCCGGACATGGGTCCGAGGAGCCCGTGTAGAGCGGCTTTTAGGATTCTCGTTGCTACAGTGAGTTTGTCCTTTCGCTTCTGAATGGACCTCAGTGCTCAGAATTGGGTGAACCACAATCCTGTTTGCTGCCACAGCCTCCTCTAAGGGGTTGTAATGAGGTAGATTGTAACATAATGGCCTAGAGGTCCAGTGCAAAAAATCTGTGCACTGTTAGGGTCCCTAGGCCTGGCCAGCGATCAGCATCGATTGGCATCTTCCTTCCCACAGCTGCTGGCTGCCAGCTGGGGCCTTCCTTCATTCCACGCCACCCCCTGGTGGTCAGCGCACGTCATAGTGAGCGGTTGAACTCTTGGTTGGTCGAACTCCTGAGGGAAAAATTTGCATATTAGCCTTTTATTATATAGGCTACCCCAAAATCTTCTCCCAACCCAGGAAGTAGTATTTGATAATACAGCGGTACCTCAAGATACGAGTTTAATTCGTTCTGTAACCTTGAGGCGTGGGAAACTATGAGACGCTCCAATTGAGGTAAACTGGTGGGTCGTGTGCAGCCGGCCGATCTGCAAGATTACTCCTATCTCAACTGTTGCTCGTATTTCAAAGCAAAAATCGCTCTCTTGATGGCTCGTATCTCAAAAATCTCGTATGTTAGGGCACTCGTATCTTGAGGTACCACTGTATCTTATGTTGTTTTCTCCCATCTTGTCCTCTGAATTCCTCCTCATCTTCTGGAACTAGCCCGTTGTCCCTTTCCTGCTTCTTTCATCCCCTCATGTTCCAAGACCCCTCCATGCTGTAGCATGTAGCTGGAATGACTTTGATGGCTGGGGATGATTCTACTCTGTGGATACAGTACAATTTGTGTCCGTTTTCCTGACAGTGGCACAGTCTGTCTTTTTAGTGGCCAACCCTTGGCAAACGTGGGAAGTAGGATGGAGTTTGTCTTTGAGGCCGTTAGTATACAGTGGTACCTCGAGATGCGAGTTTAATTCGTTCTGTAACCTTGAGGCGTGGGAAACTATGAGACGCTCGAGTTGTGGTTAACTGGTGGGTCGTGTGCAGCCGGCCGATCCGCGCGATGACTCCTATCTCAACTGTTGCTCATATTTCAAAGCAAACATTGCTCTCTCGACGGCTCGCATCTCAAAAATCTCGTGTGTTAGGGCACTCGTATCTCGAGGTACCACTGTAATTTCCTTTAGAGTCGGTGGGTCTGGGGATGATGAATTTTGCCAGATTCTATTTTTTTCTTTTCTTTTCTTTCTCGGAAAATGTCTTTATTATGGCTCCATTTGTCTGTTTTCAATTTCATTGATTGCCCCTCATAATTATTTCCTTCCTTCCTTCCTTCCGCTCGCATTGGGTTTAATTTTTTCCCTTTCTAGTTTTACAAGGTGTCAAGTTTGATGACTGGTGTGGGACCGTCCATCTTCCCTGATATAATCACGTGACGCGGTAAATGTCCCTCTCCGCTCCGCTCCGCTGCATCTCACACAACTCCATACACCGGGGTTTTACACCCCTTCCCTTCAAAACACGCTCTTCTTCCCCTCCGCCTCTCGGGGAGTTCACGCGTGTGCTATCGATGTGCAGATACATAGGGATTTCCCAGCCGATATGGCTCAGTGGCCGATCTCCAGTTCAATTCTGTCACGGCCGCAGACCATGCTCTGTATGGACTACAGTGGACACCGCCTAGAACTCCTGCATGTACGTCCAACATGATAGGACACCGCAAGGACTTCTTTTCTTTTTATTTACTCTTTTTTTAATATATTTTATTGATTTTTCACAGAGAGGAAGGGAGAAGGATAGAGAGTCAGAAACATTGATGAGAAAGACATCGATCAGCCGCCTCCTGCACGCCCCCTACTGGGGATGTGCCCACAACCAAGATCCATGCCCTTGACCAGAATAGAACCTGGGACCTTTCAGTCCGCAGGCCGACGCTCTAGCCACTGAGCAACACCGGTTCCGGCCGCCGCCCATTCTTGACGAGACCCGTTGCCTGGAGGAGGGCCCCCAGGGACCGTCTCTGGGTGCCTTGTCGCCTCCAGCTGAAGCAGATTCTCCAGCACAGAGGGCCTTGGTGGCTTGTGCACCCCTCCCCAGTCCCCCCAGTTTTGATGACCTCCCTGACCAGACGTGCAGGGACTCTGGGGGGCTTCGGGCCGGCTGTCCGGCCTCTGCAAGTGTTACCACGTGACTTCTCCTCTCTCTGTGGCTCCGCCCTGGGCTCGAGAGCTCTTGGGCCCTCAGGCGGGTTGGGCACCCTGAAGGGAGGGAGGGTCTTCCCAGGGCAGCGAGCAGAGGAGCGGCCAGAAGGCCCGCGTCCTGGACACGGAGCCAAGAGCAGGGAAGGGTGTGGTGTCCCCTCAGGAAGAGGCGCTCAGGTGCCCGCGTCTGTCTGGGCGTCGGCTACAGGCATGGAGGTGCCAGAGTTTTTCAGCCGGGAGGAGGGAGGGCCACTGGCTGCAGAGGACAGACCCGGTACGATTCCCCGGGTGAGGGACAGAGTATCTCCGGGATGCAACATGGGAGTGGGTGTCAGGGCCGGGGAGGGGCTGGGGAGACAGCATTCACTGGGGACGGAATTTGGGGAGGATGCATATTCTGGGGATGGCTGGCGGTGATGGTGGCACCCTGTTATGAATGTCTTTTGAATGCTCCTGCAGTAATAACAATGTCACACATGGTTCACACGGTACATTTCATGTTACACTTTGCTACACTATAAGAACTGCAAAAGGAAAAAAAGATGCAAGTGTCGTAAGCAAGGTAAAATAGAACAGGGCAAGGCAGAGCACAAACTCAGACTAGGAAATATCGATTGCTTTGTTTTTCCTTTTTTTCTTTCTCAAGTGATAAGAGAGACGGGGGGCGGGGTAAGAGAGGAGACTGGGACAAACTGGTGTCCCTCCTGTCCCTCTGCGGGTTCTGACGCTGAGGGTGTTGGGGTGGGTGAACCCTGGGTGGGGGTGTGGTGAGCAGGGGTGTGGGGACCAGTCTGGCCCCTGTTGGCTGTGATGGTGTGAGCACTCTCTGGTCCTGAGGTTTCCTCCTCTGGACAATGAGGGGTTCCTTTCGGAGGGCCCTCCGCTCCCCCACTGACCCCCACAGCACCCAGCTCTCAGCTTGCACTCACCTTCTTTGGATCCAGTTCCATTCTTTTCTTGCCATTCATCTTCTTCACTTATGTTTACCCTGTCGCTGGCTCACTCACTCAACGTTTGACACATAAAAGAAGTCAAAGAAGAGCAATACCGAGGGTCCCCAGCGTCTGAAAACACCACCTCCAAGGAGGAAAGAAACACCTGCTCCGTCCGCACCTGCAGAGGCAGCCCAGGCGGCCTGGTCCCTGGAGCTGGAGGGGGCGGGCCGCGCTGCTCTGCGGCGCCCTCTGGCGGCCGCTCTCCGTCACGGTCGCCGCCCGCCCAGGGTGGTCCCCAGCTGGTGCCCGGGGCTGGGTCAGGACCCTGGTCTTCGGAAAAGATTGAGGCAGACGCATGCACGTCTGGTCCTTCGGCCGAGACCTTGACCGTGGCATCTTTCTGTCCTGGAGGTCTCTCTCTGTCCGTGGCCAGGGATGGAAATGCCAGAAAAAAGTGGCCCCTGGGTTGGGAGAGCACCCCACCGAGGAGGGTGGAGGCAGTGAGAAGCATTAAGTCATTGTCTCCCCCTGCAGAAAGGCACTCAGTGGCCACACACGAGCACCTCTCCGCAAAGGGCGATTAGATCAATGAGAGAGTCAGGGAAGTGGGACAGATGTTTTCCTCTGATAAGAATCCTTCTAGAGCAGCGGTTCTCAACCTGTGGGTCGCGACCCCTTTGGGGGTCAAACGAGCCTTTCACAGGGGTCGCCTAAGACCATCGGAAAATGTAGCAATGTAGTTTACTGTTGTCATACGAAGACTGTTACCCATGCTACACCAGGCTTCAAGACAAAAGTTCATTTATTTGTAATTAGAAATAAATATTTCACAATATCTAATTGTGATTATCACTCTGCTTTAATTATGTTCCATTTGTAACAAAGAAAATACATCCCGAATATCAGATATTCACATTACGACTCATAACAGTAGAAGAATTACAGTTACGAAGTAGCAACGATAATAATGTTATGGTTGGGGGTCACCACCACATGAGGAGCTGTCTTTAAGGGTCGTGGCATTAGGAAGGTTGAGAACCGCTGTTCTAGAAGGAACCGCGAGAGCGTTAGAACCAGTGCAGAGAGCATGATGCACGTTGTTTGGGTGCCCATAGGGCCATCAGAAGGCCAAGAAACCCCAGGGCGGGCCAACACCGGTGTGGCTCAGTGGATAGAGCATTGGCCTGCGGACTGAAGGGTCCCAGGTTCGATTCCGGTCAAGGGCATGTACCTTGGTTGTGGGCGCATCTCCAATGGGGAGTGTGCAGGAGGCAGCTGATCAGTGTCTCTACCTCATTGATGTTTCTAGCTTTCTGTCCCTCTCTCTTCCTCTCTGTAAAAATATAAAATATATTAAAAAAAAAAAAAGAAAAGAAAGAAACTCCAGGGCTGGAGGCAGAGGTGACGTGGCCCAGGCCAGGCCAGACGGCCCACGGCTCGCCCAGAGCAGCGGAAAGGGCTTGTGGACACCATGGCTGTCAACAATCGCCGAGGGCAGGGATGACCCGATGGATGATCCAAAGGATGATCTGATCTATGATCTGATCTACGGCTCTGAGCACGTGCAATTCCTCACCGGCAGTGCCAGCATCTCTGGAGCCTGTTAAACTGCAGATTCCCAGCCCAGCCAGACCCCCGGCCTCAGAAACTCGCTCCTGGAACAGAGGACGTTTCAGCGAGTCCTCGGGGTGACTCTCTGCCTACCAGAGTCTGAGAACCACGGAGCCTCCGGGGCTGGTCCCCACGTTCCCGGTGAAGAGGCTCTGGAGTCAGGCACCTGTCGGGGGTGAGGACTGGGTCCTCTGAGTCCCGGTTCCCAGGCCTGGACCGGCCCCTTCCTGACCTTGTCTCGCCCCGACAGCGGTCTTGCTTTTCTGCAACGGACGCCATCACCGTTCCTGATGTCTCCAGCGTTGGACCCCCAGAAGTGGCTTTCTAGGCACCCACCTTTTCATTCTTACCTTTCCCGCCTCTTCCTTCCAAAGAGGAGGGCCGATCCATCTCTTCCCGTGGCGAAAACTTTAGGCAGGGGAACCGGGGCCTGTGCAGGTGGCACGCGCTCACACAAGGACTGTTTGTAATAACAGCAGCTATCCATTACCTACTCTGGTAGCCATCCATTCCTTAACACGTGTTTACTGAGCACCTACTATGTGCCACCAGGGCTGGGGGGCGAGGGAGAGCAGGGAGCCGGTGAGTCCACGGTCCAGTGTCACCGGAGCAGGGAGCCTGCTGGTGGGCAGTGTGGATGGAGAGGGGGACCGGCAGGAAGCTATTCCACCTGCAGGCTTGAACTTGTCCCTGAGAGCGTAGGGAGCCATCAGGGAGGGGAAGGGGGAGCAGCAGACACCAGGCGTCATCAGAAGGTTTGCGTTATCTTACCGTGGGGAGCGGGAACGGCAAAAGGCTAAGGAGCAAACCTCTTCATGACTCACCCCTTCCTAAGCTGTTCCCATCGTGGCCACGTTTGTTTTCTCCCTTCTCCCACCCCCGCTCCCTCCCCCACTGAGATTACTCTACCGCAGGCCAGTTCTCCTGCAACCACGCGAAGAGGCATCTCTGAGAGATGAGAACCCTCTACCTACATAACCATAATATTATTATCAATCATACCCAAAAAATCAACAGCTGCTCATGACAGCCATCATCCAGCCAGTTCTTCAGTTCTCCTCGCTTCTAGAAGAGGGCACAGTGTGGGGGGTAAGTGTGATGGAGGCAGACTTGATGTGGGGTGGTGAACCCGCAGTACAGTGCACAGGTGAAGTGGGATAGAATTGTGTACCTGAAACCTATGTTGTTTTATTAACCACCTAGAGGACTGGTGCATGAAATGCATGCACGGGGAGGGGCGTCCCTCAGCCCGGCCTGCACCCTCTCCCATCTGGGACCCCTCGGCAGTTGGACATTCCTCGCACAATCCAGGACTGCTGGCTCCTAACTGCTCGCCTGCCTATCTGCCTAATTGCCCCTAACTGCTTCTGCCTTCCTCCTGATCGCCCCCTAACTGCTTCTCTGCTGGTCTGTGGGCCCCCAATTGTCCTCCCCTGCTGGCTTGATGGCTCCCAACTGCCCTTCCCTGCTGGCTTGATGGCTCCCAACTGCCCTTACCTGCTGCTCTGGTTGCCCCCAAATGCCCTCCCCTGCCGGCCATCTTGTGGTGACCATCTTGTGGGGACAACGTTGTGCGAAGGCATTACATGATGCCACCTAGGCTTTTATTATTATACAGGATGTCACCTCTATAAAATTAAATAAAAATTTTAAAAATGATCCTGATACATAGATATGTATATATGTATGTATATATAGTCCCCAACTGCCCTCCCCTGCAGGCCTGATCGCCCCACCTGCCCTCCTCTGCAGGCCTGATCACCCCCTTCTGCCCTCTCTTGTAGGCCTGGTTCCTCCCAACTGCCCTCCCCTGCTGGCTATCTTGTGTCCACATGGGGACAGCCATCTTTGACCACATGGGGCAGCCATCTTGTGTGTTAAGTAATGGTCAATTAGCGTATTACCACTTTATTATATAGGGTATATATATATATATATATATATATATATATATATATATGTATATATATATGGTTTTTGAGTTAGGATCTAATAAGACCCATATGTTACGTTGGCTGATATGTCTCTTAAGTCTCCTTCAATCTATAGGTGCCCTCATCTTTCTTTCTCTTTCTCTGCAATGTATCTGGTCTCACATGGATTAGAGGTACCGATCGCTTCCCGGCAGTGTCATTCAGCGCGTTCCTCTGCCCCCGGTCGTTCCTGTAAGTTGGGGGTCCGGGCTTTTGGGTGAGTGCGCTTCCTAGGCGGTGTCTGGGTTCACGGCCTCAGCGTCTCCGCGGTTTTTTCCCGGTGCCCCTCGGGCAAAAGAAAACGTCGCAGTTCACTCGTCGAAGGAGTCATATTTAATCAGCCTAATAAATATTTATGCCCTAACGACTCTGTGACCTTTTAAGCAGCTAATATGCATAAATTAAAGAAAAAATATTTCGCTGCATTCTTAAATAACCACAATTTCTTCCCGTTTGTGCACGGAACAGCTGCTCATTCCTGAGAATCATGCTGGACGCTCTGCCTTCGTCTCCTCTTTCATGTGGGTGTTCGCAGGGTTTGGCTCTTTTGGGCTAAAATACACGTAACAGAATGGGCCACGGTAACCATGTGAAAGCGTACCGTTTCGTGGCATTCACTACCTTTGCCATGTCAGCTCTCTTTACTCCCAGAACTTTTTCATCACCTTTTTTTTTTAACGTATTTTATTGATTTTTTTACAGAGAGGAAGGGAGAGAGATAGAGAGCCAGAAACATGGATGAGAGAGAGACATTGATCAGCCGCCTCCTGCACGCCCCACAGTGGAGATGTGCCCGCAAGCAAGGTACATGCCCCCAACCGGAATCGAACCTGGGACCTTTCAGTCCGCAGGCTGACGCTCTATCCACTGAGCCACACCGGTTTTGGCAATTTTTTTCATCATCTTTTATTTCCAGAACTTGTTCATCATCCCAAGCTGATCTCTGTCCCCAGGAAGCAAACCTCCCCTCCACCTCCTGCGCCCCTGGCAGCCCGCTCCTCCCTCTGACTCTGGGCGTGGGCTGTTCCCGGGACCTCAGACACATGGAGCCCCATGGCTTCGTCTTCTTCTGGTATTTGGAGTTCTTTCTTTTTTCCTCCCCTGAGCATTTGTTTTTGCTGATTTTTAGAGAGAGAGAGAGAAACATCCATTATCCATTGACTCACTCCCTACAGAACCCGCTTGGGAATTGAACCCACAACCCAGGCAGGTGTCCTGACCAGAATATCACCCGAAGCCTTTTGGTGTTTGAGATGACGCTGGAACCCACCAACCCGCCTGGCCAGGACTTGGCTTTTTCATTTTTTATTTTTTATTAGCATGGTGCTTTCAGGGTTCATCTATATCAGTGGTCCTCAACCTTCCTAAGGCCGCGACCCTTTAATACAGCTGCTCACATTGTGGTGACCCCCATCCATGAAATTATTTCCGTTGCTACTTCGTCACTGTAATTTTGCTACTGTTATGTGTCCTGAGAGGACAGGCATCAGGATTTTCGAGATGCTGGTGTGTGTGTGTGTGTGTGTGTGTGTGTGTGTGTGTGTGTCCAAAAAAAGGTTGGGAACCACAGGCCAGAGTCTCCGTCCTCCAGGTGACAGTCACCGTTAGAGAGTAAAACTCCCTCTCGGGAGCATTCTACCCCAGGAATCCAGAGCTACCCGCCTGCTATCTAGGCCCAGAATTTAAGCTCCATTATTTGCTTTAAATGCCGGTCCGTGGAGGGATGAAGACCCCGGCCTTGCCGGCTGCCGTTCATAATGAATGGTTTTCCGCATTCTAATCCTGTTAAGCATACCCCGCCTCGGCAGACGTCTCAGCGGCGATGCGTGTTTGCGAAGGAAGCCCTCCGTGTATCCGGGTGATGAGCCTAATTGTCTATTCAAAAGGCTATCGCTTCATCACATCATTAAAATTAAAGAGGTCCCTTTTGTCGGAGTGTTTGCTTAATCCTCCGGATGATATTTTCTCTTTCTCTCTCATCTCCTTTTTTTTTTTTTTT
>PVJN01034201.1:0-22905 GCA_004026805.1 Lasiurus borealis | reverse complement strand
CCCTCCCCTGCTGGCCATCTTATGTCCATATGGGGGCAGAATCTTTTGACCACATGGCGGCAGCCATCTTGTGTGTTGGAGTGATAGTCAATCTGCATATTACTCTTTTATTAAATAGGATAGAGGCTTGGTGCATGGGAGGGGGCTGGTTTTCCCTGAAGGGTGTCCTGGATCAGGGTGAGTGTTCCTTTGGGGAATGGGGTGGCCTGGGTGAGGGCCCTGTGTTGGTTTGCAGACTGACCACACCCCCCAGTGACCCAAGCACAGGCCCTGGTAGCTGGGATTTATTTATTGTCTACAATTAAAATTTTGTAGCCTTGAGTGAAAGCTTGGGCCTGCCAGGGTGTACAGAAAGTTTGGCTTCCTCCATTGCCAGGGGCAACCGAGGCTCTCTCCTGCTCTCTCTGTGGCCGTAGCCATCTTGGTTGGGTTAATTTGCACACTCTCTCTGATTGGCTAGTGGGCGTGGCTGGTGGGTGTAGCAGAAGTATGATCAATTTGCATACTGCTCTTTTATTAGATAGGATTAAGATACAAAATCCTTACAATCATTAAGAGGAGCCAAAACCCATTTAGCTTAGTGGATGGAGCATCGGCCTTTGGACAGAAAGGTCCCAGGTTTGATTCCGGTCAAGGGCATGTATCTTGGTTGTAGGCACATCCCCAGTGGGGGGCGTGCAGGAGGTAGCTGATCAATGTCTCTCCCTCATCAGTGTTTCTAACTCTATCCCTCTCCCTTCCTCTCTGTAAAAAATCAATAAAATGTATTTTTTTTTAAAAATCATTAAGAGGAAAATAACACTGTTCCACTAAAAGATAAAGGAGCATATGATGGTCCTGAAAAATAAAGTGAAATAAAAAATTTTCTTTTTAAGTATTTGGGAAATGTATTCCTATCAATTTATCTCAATTTAGTCAAAATATTCATCAAAATATAACAGCTATAATTAGCATGGCTGAAAAACTCTTCTATGTAGCATTCTAGGTAACATTTTTGAGAAAGCTGACTGCTGTACTCAGCAAATTTCTGTTAATCGATTTAATTTTCTAAAATAAAATCCTCAAAATTGGGACAAATCAGATGTAATGAAAAGATATTCGCAAGCAGTAGTCACTGTGATTATTGAAATACAGAACAGTTGGGGACTGAGCAGAATAAATAAATCAAGACACTAAACTCTAACGCATGACACAAGGTGGACTCACACACCAGAGTTCTTATCTCCAAAAGCCTTAACAATTTTACAGCCTGATGCTAACACTTGAGATACAAGCAGCATTTTCATTTTTCAAGGAAAAATATTCAGCCATTAAATTACAGCTATGGAGTTGTTTAGAGAGGGCATGGTGGTGATGGGCGGGGTAAGGGTGTCCATTGTTCCTTGTGGCAATTCTAGAACATGAACTCACTAAAGAGTTTAAGGAGCCAAGACTGGTTTGGCTCAGTGGATAGAGCATCAGCTTGCAGACTGAAAGGTCCCAGGTTCAATTCCGGTTGGGGGCATGTACCTTGCTTGCAGGCACATCTCCACTGTGGGGCAGGCAGGAGGCAGCTGATTGATGTCTCCCTCATCGATGTTTCTGACTTTCTATCCCTCTCCCTTCCTCTCTGTAAAAAATCAATAAAATATATTTTTTAAAAAAGTTTAAAGAAATGGAGAAGAGCTTAGACATTAGTGTATATCTGAAAACCCAGGAACCCACACAAATGTCGTCAGAGCCTACAAACTCCAGAAATAAATTGCAAAAAGCACGGATGTCAGATCAGAAATGATAACAACGCAGCAAGCATGGTGTGGGAGTTCATTTCTGCCTTTTCATGTCTGTAACCACAGTAAGGAGCACCGGACCCCAGCACAAAAGAAGAGCTCTTTAAATGTTGGTGGATGCAATAAATGAATGAACCTCCATCTCAGATCTGTAGTTTTTTTTCCTTTGGAAAAATCAGAACAGAACTTCTTGTCCTGTGTCTGACTCAGCATCTGGCACTTCCCTTTCTACCCATTCCTTCCTTCGTGCTTGTCTGGGCTTACATAAACTCCTCTGGCCATCCACAATGTGACGGAGAGATAAGCTTCCCATCACTCAGGGTAAAACATGATGGTTTCCATTTCATTGCCCTTTGAGAACCCAATTTAAAACGTGGATGATCTTTGTCCTCTCCAAACCAACAGTTTTTACTCCACACTTAATAAAATATATTAAAGATTCTTTTTCCACACGATTCATAATGCTAATGAATCCATCAATCCCATTATCACACATCTTTCTGTAAATGTCAGACAGCATGTAGCCAACAAGGTCACGACCGTGGAACATGAGGTCACGGTTGTACACATTTGTTCTTGACAGGGGCCATCTCTAGATAACCTTTGACTTTCCATGCTTCTATTGCGTGAATGTCAATAACTGCATACAATTTTCACATGGCTCTGTCACCACGTGTCAAAATGATCAAGCATCTATGCATATTCTATCTTTCAAATGGATATTTTTATTACTTTATGAATGTCCTGTTTCTGAAAACGGTTACAACACTTTTAACGTTTTTCAATATTTATTTTCATCTGAGACTCATGAATGTTTTCACATACAATCTGAGGGGGGGTTTCTTAGAGGCTGAGGCTGAGATAGGGATCCTTATGCAAATGGCTTATGGAAGGAACGTTTCAGAAGAAACTTTTAAGGACACGGGGTAGGGTGATGTGGTTTCAGCTGAAATCTAGTCTCAGCCAGATCCCATAAGGCAGCGGTTCTCAACCTGTGGGTCCCGACCCCTTTGGGGGTCGAATGACCCTTTCACAGGGGTCGCCTAAGACCATTGGAAAATGCAGATATTTACATCACGATGCATAACAGTAGCAAAATTTCATGGTTGAGGGTCACCACCACATGAGGAACTGTATGCAAGGGTTGCGGCCTTAGGAAGGTTGAGAATCACTGTGATAAGGAGTTTTGCAATAAGATTGACACCACAAAAATTGTCCCGCCTTGAGGCAAAAGGACAGGGTACGCAGCTGTGTCCTTTAGCAGCTAATGCTCACGGCAGCGGGGGGGATGGATCCCAGAAGATTTCTTTTATGACATTTAATTTAACCAAAGAAAAATTGAACTTCCTATGGATGGATGGTTGAGCTTTATTGTCTCAGTAATGTATGTATGAATCATGTTTTCAATATGTAAATATTTTATGCAAAGCAATAAAACTACAGTAATTTGGTAACCTGACACTGGAAAACTGAAAAAAGTGAAAAGCAGACAAAAAGAGAATGCTTAACAGGTGAATGTAATAAACCTTAAATTCCAAGCACAGTCTTCTCCCAGGAATTCAATTCTGGAAATTGCATTTCATGAGAACAATAACCACCGGTGCAAAATTTCAGTATATTTTCCAACTTTCCCATTTTGATGTCATAAGTAGAGGTAATTTAGAAAACTTCTGAATCACCTAAGTCAGTGGTTCTCAACCTTTCCAATGCCACGACCCTTTAATACAGTTCCTCATGTTGTGGTGACCCCCAACCATAAAATTATTTTCGTTGCTACTTCCTAACTGTAATTTTGGTACTGTTAATGAACTGTAATGTAAATATCTGTGTTTTCTGATCGTCTTAGGGTCGCCTAAGACCATCAGATGGTCACCTAAGACCATCAGAAAACACAAATATTAACTTGCGATTCATTAACAGAAGCAAAATTACAGTTAGGAAGTAGCAACGAAAATAACTTTATGGTTGGCGGTCACCACAACATAAGGAACTGTGTTAAAGGGTCGTGGCCTTAGAAAGGTTGAGAACCACTGCTCTAAGTCAACAGCAGGTTCACCACCTGGGTGGAAGTTTTGCTTTCAGCAATGGTCATGGGCCGGCTTTGGCCATGGCTCTCTCAGGGAGCGATGTGATGGAGACTGCACTACTGTAAGTTAGAGCCATTTGGCAGCATAGGCCTTCGATCCTTCATTTAAACTGTCCTCTGGCTTACAGCGTGCCTCCATTTTTTTCATTCTCACCCTTACATGTTGTGTCTCGCAGGTTCCATCCTGCCTTCTTCCCTGCTCTTTTTCCATGCCATCGATTGCTTGCTCCTCTTTCCCAGAGATGGCTATTAAAGAAGCAAGAGCACCTCGCAGGAGGCTTAGGGGGCTGGAGAATCAGAAACAGCTCTGTCTATTTCCCTCTTGTGCTTGTACACATTTGTGACCGAGTCCATCATTTGGAGACAGTTATGGACGGACATAAAGGCTACTCTCTGGTCTTCCTTGTTGCTTTATCAATATGGATCAATGATGGGGAACAGAGGTTCTGAAGGCTGGCACACGCCCCACTTATAGAGTTAGAGAGGAACTTGAAGCATCTATTTGCTTGGGTATGGCTGCCTTGACCTAGACTAGAGGCAATAAGTGAAGATCATGATTTATCTTAATCATGAATTCCCACTGGCGGGCTACATATTAAGTAATTGTATTTTCCCTCTGAAGATTCTTTGTCCCAGATGTAGAGCTATTAAGAAGAAAGAGGGGAACTAGTACCACTGATAACTTTCATTTCAGAATAATATATAACACAGATCCTTCTAGATGATCGTTAAGATTTGGAAATACACAAATTTTACAGGAGAACATAGCAACTACTCTGTCTGTGAAGACATGAGTACTGTGAGTTCTATGGAAGAGCTAGATAGGCTCGCAATCCACAATCCGCAGAGACACGTGTTCCAAGACAACTCTTAGGAGGAGGATTTCAGGTCAGATGAAAGGTGTGCCCTTTCATGAATCCTGGAGGCAGGAGCTGGGGAAGGGTAAGTGCAGACTTGAACTTGGGGTTTGGGGATTTTCTTCTCTAGGCAGTCAGTATCATTGGAGCACAAAGCCAGGTTTGAAATCCATCTGCTTCCTTTTTTCAGAGAGCTTCACTTCAATCTGTTGAATTTGGATCTAATCTATGACATAGCTCTCTTAATTTACACAGTTTTATCTACCCAAGACTTGGCTACATTTAGGGAGTTCTTTAGGACTTTCCTTTTTATTTCTTTCATTTTTTTTTAGCAATTTATGAGTGGCTTTTGAATGGACATATTCATGCCAACTATTTCCCACTTAACATTTGATGACAAATAAAACACAGAGGAGTAAATGGCTTCTCTGATGTCACACAGCTGTTTATTGAGCAGTTGTACATTATTTCATAATCTTCTGGATCTTAATCATGGATTCCCACTGGCGGGCTACATATTAAATAATTGTATTTTCCTTCTGAAGATTCTTTGTCCCAGAAGCACTTTATGATCAGCAACACTAAACTACTTGGACCATGGTATTTCCTACATTTGTGTCCACTTAAATTGGTCCCTCCTCCTGGGAAGTTTCCCACCCTCACTCCATTCTCTGCAGTCACTCTGCCCAGTTCCACCTTCAGGAAGACTCCAAAGTGGGTAGGAACAGCTCATCAAACAACATCCTATATAATAAAAGGCTAATATGCAAATTGTTTCTTCCAGCAGGAGTTTGACCAGGCATTCAACCTGGAGTTCAACCAGAGGGTGGGGCCAACTGCCTGTGGCCCCTCCCCCCAGCCAGCTTGGCTGGATTGACCCTGATCCGGGCAGGTCAGCCAGATCCTTCCCATGCATTAATTCGTGCACCAGGCTTCTAGTTGTAGTATAACAACCTATTTATGTTGCTTCTCTCTGACAAGAAATGAATGCCTTTATATTCATCAAGTCTAGCACAGTGATTGACAGAGTGTAGATGCATAATAAATTAGTATTGAATGGATGTATTAGGACATTAATGAATACAGAATGAATGCATCAACAAGCAGTGTGAACAAGAAGCTTCTATGAGAGGAGCTAAGAAATGATGATAGCTTATTTAGATAATCAAGAAAGATGTGGGTTAAGGGTTCTTTATTTTTCCTGCAGAAGGTAGTCTACAGTTATATCTGCAGCAAAGAAAAGTCATTACCCTCTTGTCAGCTTCCATTTAGACCCTGAAGAGACAAACCCACTAAAGTTGCCAATGTCTAGAACATTACCTGATTTGCAGTAATTTTTTTCAGATTATTAACTGAGTAAATAAACATCCAGAAAATGGGATTATAACAAAGAGTTTTAGGAAGATGAGGATAGTGTCTCCAACTCTTGATCTGTCTAGTAGTAAGAGCATTAAAAGATGGCTGAAATGCAGCAACTCCCACTCCTAGGTATTTACCCAAGAGAAATAAAAACATATACCTACCCAAAAACTTGTACATGAAATCTCATAGCTGTTTGCCCATACTGGACGAAAGGAAGGAGACAACTCATGCCTACCAAATGACAAATGGATAAACAAAATGTGGCATATCTATACATGGAACATCATTCCATAAGAAGAAATAAGGTATGGATACATGCTACCACATGAATGAACCTTAAAAACGTGATACTGGGTAAAAAAACAGGTTACAAAAAGACACATATTTTATTATTCCATTCATATGAAATGTCCAGAACAGGGAAACCTGTAGAGACATAAAGTAATTAGCAGCTACTTAGGGCTAGAAAGAGGGAAGGGAGGTGATAGCTAAAAGATATGATTTTCTTTTAGAAGTGATAAAAATGTTCTAAAGTTGGCTGTAGTGATGGTTGTACATCTGTGAATATACTAATAACCATTGAATTGTATATTTTTAATTGAGTTTATTGTATAGTATGTAAATTATACTTCAAGAAAGCTATTGAGAGAGAGAGAGAAAGAGAGCTGAAAACATCTCAGACCAAAGGCTGCTCATCAGAATTCTCCCAGGATGTTAACAAGATTCATTCACTCCAGGCATTTGCTGAGTGTGTCCTAGGCTGGGCTCTCATTGCTACCTTGCTAATTTTCAAGGACCCGACAAGAGCTCACCAAGAGCCTGTTTTAGCCAACTGTCACCCAGTGAACTCACATGTGCATGTGTGTGCATGTGTGTGTGTGTGGAAAGGTTTTTGTCCAAGCCACAGGCATAGCTTCAATAGCATTTACTGGATGTCCATTGTGCGCCAAGCACTTGGCATATGTCATCTCCAAGCTTCATAAAGGCCCCAGGAAGCAGATCATATTACTTCATTTTATCAAGGGAGATGTGACACTAAGCTCAGCTAATTGCCCTGATGTCATTACGTGGACCCTAACAGACCCAGGTTTAAAGATATGTGTGACTCACAATATTTGTGTTCTGTTCACGATTTGCGTCCTTCCAGTCTAGCGTGGTGGACGGAAATGGCCTTAAACCAACGCAAGAGAGGGAATCGGGTGGAGAGTACAGACTGTCTGATAAAGACAAATAACTCTGGCTGGCTGTTTCTGAATGGAGAGTGTGAGAATTCTGTTTTAAAATCCGGCCTTACTGTTCTGGACAATGACAAACAGTTCTCCAGGGTTTAGGACTACTCCAGCCGCCTGCTTGAAGAGGGAGCTTTTAAATCCTGTTCCGAGTGAGCTATTGCACACTCCAGGTGAGTTTCTCTTGAAAAAGACCTACACTTTGGTTCCTAATTCTACTCGTCAGTCCTCTTCCACCACCATTAAACTTCCGCGAAAGCCCTATTTACTTCCCTGTGTTAGAAGAGCAGGTTATGCGTGTCATACCCAATGAGCATTGGTCCCTGGACATCACAGGTGTCACCCACATTGTATTCCCTCTGCTACATCTGGTGGTTTGTATGTGAGAATGTTTGAGGACACTTTTCCTTTTCTCTGCTGGTTCTTCTCTGTGTCACACCGCGTCTTCATCTTCCTTGGTGCACTTTCGTCTAGACATTGTCTTCCATAAACACACTTTCGAAATTTTGAAAGTAGACTGGCCAATCTCTTGGCATTTGCTCCTCCGTGAAATGCAAGCTCCTTCTTGTTTGCGATGTTCTAGAATACTACGTTCAGGTCCAATAAAGCAAATCTAGCTTTCCTGTCATCGATAATGGCAAGTGATTGTTCAGATCCTCTTCCTTTCTCTTCAAAATGAGTAACTTCAGCTATCAGAAAATCAGATGACCTCCACACAAATGAAAGGAAGCATGTAGACTAGATTATTCAGACTCACATAAGGACCCACAAAAAAAAAAAAAGCTCAAACAAAACAAAACAAACAAAGAACAACAACCAAAAAAAAAAAACAAAACACACAGGGATCTCTGGAAGCTGAGCTGGCTGGTTCACCAGGAAATACATGCACACTGACCTCTATTAGGTGCGTGTAGGTAGCTTGGCATATTTGGACTTTACCAGAGCATATGATTCCCTTGATACCTTTATGGACAAATTATGTTGGGTTAGATAAGAACATAATTAGATGTAGTCAGACCCGGCTGGATAATCATAATAAAAAAAATGACAGCTGAAGGATTAAAAACATTAATCCTGCCTAAACCAGTTTGGCTCAATGGATAGAGCGACGGTCTGTGGACTGAAAGATCCCAGGTTCAATTCAGGTCAAGGGCATGTACTTTGGTTGTGGGCACATCCCCAGTAGGGGGTGTGCAAGAGGCAGCTGATCAATGTCTATCTCTCTCATCGATGTTTCTCTCTATCCCTCTCCCTTCTTCTCTGTAAAAAATTAATAAAAATATATATAGAAAAGAAAACATTAATCCTGTCTTCACACACTTACAGAAAGATGCCCAAGGAAAGCATATCAAATTTTGGGGTGACTTTAAGGACTACTATGCATAAAGTAATATTTTAATATTATCTCAGGAGAGAGATAATAACTCAATGTTATTATCAGGATAATTTTAAAGCATGTCATATTAACAAAGGGTTATAAATGTAAACAACGGAGCATATTATAATGCGTTTGTATTCTGGAAAGCATGTATCATAGAAATAATGCCACCTTTATACCTTCATCATCACTATCTCGGCCCCACTGTCCATAAGGGTAGTCATCAGCAGATGTGGCTACCGAGCTCTTGAAGTGTGTCTGCTTTGAACTGAGATGAGCTATCGTTGTAAAAGACACACCACACTTTGAAGACGAGGTATTCAGAAAGGATGTCAAACATCTCATTAATTCCTTTGACACTGATTACACGTTGAGATGACAGTATTCGGCATCTATCAAGCCACAGCAAGTATATTATTAGAATTAAGTTCACTCTAAGCTTCTAGAAAGATGAGGCAAAGTGCACTAGTTCATAAAGTCTGACTGGGCTTCTCAACCCATTGCTTTCATGACTCGAGTCTGGTGAGATCACCAGATCTGGGAAGCATCACAAGATAAAATGAGAATGGGGAACCAGGACCACGCTTTGCCGGTACATAGTCACATGACCACATACAAGTTACTCTATTTCTCTGGGTGGCCATTGAGTATTCATAAAATGAAAGGCTTGGCCTGGTGCACCACATTCGCTTTACTTTTATTTTACTTTATTTTTTAAAATATATTTTATTGTTTTTTTACAGAGAGGAAGGGAGAGGGATAGATGGCTAGAAACATTAATGAGAGAGAGACATCGATCAGCTGCCTCCTGCACACCCCCCACTGGGGATGTGCCCACAACCAGGATACATGCCCTTGACCAGAATCGAATCCAAAGGCTGACGCTCTATCCACTGAGCCAAACCGGTTTTCGGCCATTCGCTTTACTTTTAAACACTGTCATTCTAGGTTCTTCTTCAACTCACAGGCACTGGAAGAAAGTTGGAGATGAAAGGGTTCGTTCGCAGGGGATTATGGGGTGGCAGTGGAAGCACCCCGGCTTGCTCAGACTGAAGGAAAAATTGTGTTAAATCAAATCCTTCCTGACCAGAGGAGATCAGAAATGAGGTGAGAAGGCCTCTGGGCCAGCCTGACCCAACAGCTTCTGTTTCAGTGAGAAAGGTGAGGATGAAATTGCTTCTCACTCCCAACGGTCCAGTAAAGCTCTGGCTTGTCCTGCGCTTTGGTTCATGGAGACTAAATCCTACCCTGAACTATTTTTTTTTAATATATTTTATTGATTTTTCACAGAGAGGAAGGGAGAGCTAGAAAGTCGAAACATCAATGAGAGAGAGACATCGATCAGCCGCCTCCTGCACGCCCCCACTGGGGATGTGCCCGCAACCAGGATACATGCCCTTGACTGGAATCGAACCTGGGACCCTCCAGTCCGCAGGCCGACGCTCTATCCACTGAGCCAAACCAGTTTTAGTGACTCGAGCTCAGTGTCTACTATCTTGGTCTACTTTCTTCTGGACACGGCGTGCGTCTGGCTTTTGGCCCTGTTTCGAGATTTTTGGTGGAAAAGCACCAAACAATGTTGATAGAATCGGATTGTTTTGAAATCACATTTCCCAGAAGCTCCCCAGGAGTTGAGGCTCAAAATGATACAATTGATTTCAGGAAATCTGTTTTCCAAGATTTAAGCCAGGGCAAATGCTAAGGCTCAAGAAAACCAACATTTGTGTTTTGCCACTTTTTTTTTTCCCCCCAGTTTCCTTCCATCTCATTTTACCTTTCCTTTGCAAAAAGAACTGGGCCTGTGTGCTTCCCCTTTTAATTTCCTTCCATCTCATTTTACCTTTCCTTTGCAAAAGGAACTGGGCCTGTGTGCTTCCCCTTTTAATTTAGTCACAAACCTGGTCAGAGCAAGGCGGTTCCTCGGATCCCTGACCTTGAAGGCTTAGATAACAGACGCTGTTTTCACTGATAGTTCAAAAACAGAAACAAACACACTCCTTTTAAGACCAGGCTCCCTAAACCTCTCCCTTCTTTTTCTTTTTGGTGCAGTAATGAGGGCTGACAGGGACCCACTGACATCACTAGCAGTGAATGGATTGATGGAAATCCAGATGTTTTTCTTTTTTTACCAAGAGAGTTCTCTTATCTCCTTCTGCCTTTCTTTGCTCTCTACCTATACGGTATGAGACATTTCCGCAAAGTCTTCTGAAAACAAATCCAATCACTTCAATTCTCCTTCCAGAACTCCTCGCTCATCTTCACAGCGGTCCTGGGCAGTTCTACGGGGGCCACCAGCCAGCAGATTAAAGGCAGTGCAGCAAGCTCGAGTCTTCGCCTGAGGCTTATTGTTGTAAACCTCACAATACTTTTCTCCTTTTCACACGGAACATTTAAAGAGAGGCAGTCTCCGATCTGAATTGGATTTTGTCCTCTTTTTCCCCCGAAACTGGGAAGAAGCTGGTCATATACCTGCCCATTTGTAGTGTAAAAATATTCAGTCTGATCCAGTATCTTCCACAGAACACACATTCTTAGCTCCTTTCAAAATGCTTTCATATGGCATCTGCTCTGCATTACTTTAAAATGCCTGTCAGCCTGATATTTCTACTTTCTTCCATTATATCTTCAAGGTCGTGCATGGAAACATCTCTCCACGGGAAGAACCCATCTGCTCTGACAAAAATGTATACTCTATCCCTTCCCTCCTACGAGGGTCTCAGCAAAGAAATGCGAGAGTCCACTAGAATGCCTTCAAGCTTGCTCTTTGGATTCGATGCAGTACACAAAAACAAAAACAAAATCAGGGAGAGACAGGGACGTTGCATAAACAGCTACCTGCTGTAAAACTGAAAATGCATGGTAGCATTTCAAAGTGTAGTAGGCATTCTAAAAAGTAAAGCTATTGGTTACATTTTGTTTAGCCACTTGTTTCTCAAACTTATTTGATTACAGGACTCTTTTCATATGCGCACACTTAGTCACAGAGTGTTCCGTGGTACACAGTTTGGAAATTGTGCTAGAGAATGTTATCCTTCGTTTTTCAAAAATTATCATTCTGCCAAAACCGGTTTGGCTCAGTGGATAGAGCAACGGCCTGCAGACTGTAAGGTGCCAGGTTCGATTCCGGTCAAGGGCATGTATCTTGGTTGCGGGCACATCCCCAGTAGGGGGCATGCAGGAGGCGGCTAATCGATGACTCTCTTTCGTCGATGTTTCTAACTCTCTATCTCTCTCCCTTCCTCTCTGTAAAAAATCAATAAAATATATTTTAAAAAATATCATTCTAATAACCTTGAGTAATAGATATCATTCACTTCTTTCTCATACAATATCTCTTGGGCGTATTTAAGGCTCATCTCACAAATATTACATCTTCACAAAACTATTGGGGTCTTATAAGTGAACACAACAAAACATATCTTCTCTTTTGGAAAATCATGTTAACTTCATCTGAACAGGTTTCAGCTCCTCTGCTGGGGACAGACCATCAATTATCACAGAAAACTACCGCAGCCACGTCTCCGACATTAACCTTTTCTTTAACCTTCATTCCCTTTATTCAAGCTTCTTCCTGTTGTATGTACTTCTGACCCCCTAAAACAAGCAAACTAAAATCTTAATTGAGTATGCCCGTTATGATTTAAAAATGGAAATGGATAGTGCCCCGGTGAGACACACCCAGGTACAAACCTCCTTCCTCCACCCCTTTCTGGCTGGCTTACCCTCTCACCTCCTCCTTTGTGACATGAAAAGTTAACCCAGCACCAGTGTGAAGTAAACATGCATTTCACAACCTTTTCACAGATGCCACCTATGGTCATACCTGGAACCTCTAGCATGCCCTTTCCCCATTCTTTCTGTTCCCAACCTTTTTACCCTTGAAATTCCCCTGAACCTCCCGCACTGACAGACCCTCCCTTAGAAATGTTAGCGTGGCCGAAACTGGTTTAGCTCAGTGGATAGAGCGTCGGCCTGCGGACTGAAAGGTCCCTGGTTTGATTCCAGTCAAGGGCATGTACCTTGGTTGCAGGCACATCCCCAGTAGGGGGCGTGCAGGAGGCAGCTGATCGATGTTTCTCTTTCATCAGTGTTTCTAACTCTCTATCTCTCTCCTTTCTTCTCTGTAAAAAATCAATAAAATATATATATATATATATATATATATATATATATATATATATATAAAGAAATGTGTCAGACAGAGGGGGAAACCTGCAGTGAGTAGCAGCTTGGTGCTGCCCATCCATCTGACCGCATTCCTCTGCTGCTCACACATCAACACCACCCGACCCCCCACTGCTGGCTCCGACTCATCAGCCCAGCATGAACCCTGAACGCACTGACAAGGTCCTTCCTTAGAACATTCTTCTTCTTGCTCCCTTTTCTTTCCTCTTTGAGGTTGCTAGCAAATCCCCTGAAAAAAGGGGGGCGGGGAACCCCCTTCCTTACATCCCTAATTTACCAATCCCTGGGCTATGGGTCTATACTTCTTTCTTTAAAAAAAAAAATTATATATATTATTGTTTTTTTACAGAGAGGAAGGAAGAGGGATAGAGAGTTAGAAACATCGATGAGAGAGAAACATAGATCAGCTGCCTCCTGCACGCCCCCTACTAGGGATGTGCCCGCAACCAATGTACATGCTCCTGACCGGAATTGAACCTGGGACCTTTCAGTCCACAGGCTGACGCTCTATCCACTGAGCCAAACCGGTTTTGGCTATACTTCTTTCTTTTGATGAATTTACGTAATCACATACAAAAAACCTATGCCAAATTATGCTTACTGGTGTCTTTATAAGAAGAGTTGAGGACAACAGACACACAAGAAGGAAAGAAGCCACAGAGAAGCCATCTGCAAGCCACAGAGGGCGGCCTTTGAAGTCCTCCACCCAGCCAACGCTTTGATCTCAGACTTCTAGCCGCCAAGTCTAAGCCAACAAGTCTCCCATACTATGCTCTGCCGGCCTTGGCAAACAGATAGAGGGCCCATCTTCTGGCTTAGATTAAGATCATCTGGGGTGATATTTGTGGGGCACAGATAACAACCTCATCATAAGATAAGGGAGATGTGGCCACAACGCTATGCGTAAAACAGATCTGGGGGACGTGATGGTGAGTGTGGCCAGCCTGAGGTGACAAAATCAAATGGCCACGTTAGGCTGCACGCTGAGGTGGTCAGAGCCGTCATAGAGGACTGTACACAAACCAGAAGACTTCTAAGGAGAATGGCCAGCTCTTGGAACAGCAGTTCTCAACCTGTGGGTCGAGACCCCTTTAGGGCTTGAATGACCCTTTCACAGGGGTCGCCTAAGACTATTGGAAAACACCTATTTCCCATGGTCTTAGGAACCAACACACCGCTCCTCCGTGTAGCAAAATGTAGCCATGTAGTTTACTGTTGTCATATGAAGACTGTTGCCCATGCTACACCACGATTCAAGACAAAATTTCATTGATTTGTAATGAGAAATAAATATTTCACAATATCTAATTACATATTGTTTTGTGATTAATCCCTCTGCTTTAATTATGTTCAATTTGTAACAATGAAAATACATATCAGATATTTACATTACAGTTCATAACAGTAGCAAAATTACAGTGATGAAGTAGCAACGGAAATAATGTTATGGTTGGGGGTCACCACCACATGAGGAGCTGTCTTAAAGGGTCGCGGCATTAGGGAGGTTGAGAACCACTGGCTTGGAAGGAACCAGAAACAGTGCCATCTGCACAGCTGTTAAAGGAAGTGCCTATGTTACCGGACAAGAGAGGACGCTGGAGGCAGAAGCAGCATGAAAACTCCTGATAACTATGTGAAGACAGGTGAGTTGGAAAAGCTTTATTATGCTTGGTCACGGGGCACAGGGTCATCTGAGTGGGAGGTTCCAGAAAAGGGAATGACGTAAGGGCTTCACAGAAGCCAGAACAGGCCAAAGCCAGAACGCACTCTTTGAAGGGAGAGCAGACCTCTCCCCAGGGGAGGCATCTAAGTCTCGGCCAGGAATGTCCTAGAGATTCCGGCCAGCTGGCTTCTGACGAGGGATGCTCCTTTATTTTCTGCTCAGGGAGTCGGGAGGATATCTCGGGGCAGGAAATGGCATTAAATATGGAACAGAGCTAGTGGCTGCGAAGGAAAAGCCATCAGGCTCTCCTGAGTGGTAATGGGACGGGAGAAAATGGAAGGGCTGTCCATCATTCTGACAGTCAGCCGCTAATCACCTTCCCTGGGAGAACATCTTGTCCAGGGAAATGCGCGAGTGCGGTGAATTTCAACAGCGGGAACGAAAGCGCTTCGTCTAGGAACTTCCATTTTCATAGATGACTAGAGGCCTGACGCGCGAAATGCGTGCAAGGGCCCTGGCCCCGGCCCTCGCCCGCCATGGCCCCCACCCGTTGCAGCTTTGTCTGAAAGGAAGGATGCCTGGAAGGACATCAGGTCTAATTAGCATATTAGCCTTTTATTATTATAAATAACCTTGTTTCTATATATTTGCATTTCGTGCTCAATAAAAGTCCCTTACTCTTTTTTTTTAAATATATATTTTGTTGATTTCTTTATAGAGAGGAAGGGAGAGGGACAGAGAGTTGGAAACATCGATGAGAGAGACATCGATCAGTTGCCTCCTGCACGCCCCCCACTGGGGATGTGCCCACAACCAAGGTACATGCCCTCGACCGGAATCGAACATGGGACCCTTCAGTCCGCAGGCCGATGCTCTATCCACTGAGCCAAACCAGTTTGGTAAAAGTCCCTTACTCTTAAAAAGGGTTCCTTCATCCTAGGACTGGCTTCGGGGGCATGCAACCCATGCAGGCACACAGGGCACTGCGCTCAAAAGAGCCTCATGGTGGTTTGACAATGTGTCATCAACTGAACATTCTTAATTTTGGGGGGAAAAAGGGTCTGCCTTGCTGAAACCAGTGTGGCTCAGTGGATAGAGCATCAGCCTGCGGACTGGGGGGTCCCGGGTTTGAATCTGGTCGAGGGCATGTATCTTGGTTGCAGGCACATCCCCAGTAGTGGGTGTGCAGGAGGCGGCTGATGGATGTTTCTCTCTCATCGATGTTTCTGGCTCTCTATCCCTCTCCTTTCCTCTCTGTAAAAATTCAATAAAATATATATATTTTTTAAAAAAGGGTTTGCCTTTACATTTTGTCCTAGATCCTGCCACATCTCTGGCGGGTCCTGCTCCCTCTCCATCTTCAAATCATCTCCTCTTTGCAGTCAGATGCCTTCAATGGGTCAAACAATCCTGGGACAGTTGGGGGACGATGATGCTCGGTAAATGTGTCCCGGAAGCAACTGCGTGTTGCTGTCACTGGGGACTTGCCCTGCAGTCCCAACCGCACGTCACTTACTCGATGTCCGATTTGGGAGTGCCTTCCCTCCAGTTTCCTGGCTTGTAGAAGTGGGAGTGGTAATAGCCAGGGCCTC
The DNA here is from genome assembly GCA_004026805.1 of Lasiurus borealis. Taxonomy (NCBI): domain Eukaryota; kingdom Metazoa; phylum Chordata; class Mammalia; order Chiroptera; family Vespertilionidae; genus Lasiurus; species Lasiurus borealis. The sequence continues at coordinate 6,784 of PVJN01034201.1, read as the reverse complement.
GTGGGCTTTGTGATGCCGGGAAATGACAAGGCAGGTAAAGAAGCATTGCGTGATAACAGCTCCTTGTTATTATACAGCTGTTATCATGGGGTCAGGGGTCAGGGCTGCAGGGGCGAGGAGGAAAAGGTGGAGGGAAGCTGGCAGGGAAATGCTGATTCCCAGGAAGCATGTCGCTCTCCCCCTGGCTGGGCCTGGGCCCCTCACATTCCCTCCCCCCACGGTGGACTGAGGCTTGGTGATCAGTGCTCCTTTGGGCCAAGAGGAGGGGATACAGCTGGACGATTCTAGGCCATTCTAGACACAATGAAGGCTGAGGGCAGAGTTTAAGGTCTGAAGTTCTTGGTTATGGGGTCCGAACAAGAAGCATCTCTACAGACCCTTCCCCTCTTAAGCTTTCATGTCATCCCCATGTCTGATGTATGTTCCATCCTTGTCTGACAAAACAACAACAAAAAACCCTGCTGTTAAGAAAAAAAAAAAATCCGCCCTAACTGGTTTGGTTCGATGGGTAGAGCATCGGCCTGCGGACTCAAGGGTCCCAGGTTCGGTTCCGGTCAAAGGCATGTACCTTGGTTGTGGGCACATCCCTAGTAGGAGGTGTAGAGGAGGCAGCTGGTAGATGTTTCTCTCTCATGGATGTTTCTAACTCTCTATCCCTCTCCCTTTCTCTATGTAAAAAAAAATCAATAAAATATATTTTAAAAAAAGAAAGAAAAAAGGAAAAAAATCCCCCCAAACAAAATAAAACAAACCGCCACAAATAAACAACAACAAAAATAGGTTTACACCTTGCTTTCAAGGGTAAAAATGGGTCGCCTCACTAGTCGGCCTCCTGCCTGCTTCGGTTCCTTCTAAAGATAGAAATTCCAGGTTGCTGGTGGCTGCTTTTAACTGGGAGAAGAAGAAGAAAAAAAATACCTTCTGCTCCCTCCACCAGCGAGGAAGATAAATTCTATTTCCTTTACGCTCATCTCGCTCCCATTCTCTCTTAAAAACGCCTGCCCCCCGCTTCTCCAAAACCACAGCAAAATAATAATAATAATAATAATAATAATAATAATAATAATAATAATAATAATTAAAAAAACGAGGTGCGGCCGACACCGCACCCCAGCAGCACGCATCCCGCAGAGGCCTGCGGGTCGGCGGAGTCCAGCTCACGGGCACGAGCCGGGAGCGCTCCCGACTTTCCTGGAGCCCAGACTTCCTGGGGTCACCTTCCCGGCTCCCGCACGGCCATCTCCGGGCCCCGAATCTCCGTCCTCCCCCTTCCTCCTCCTCCCTCTCCTCCCCGGCGGCCCCGGAGGCGCGCGGGGGCGCGGGAGGAGCTGCGGCCGCCACCGCACCTGTGCGCGCCCCTCCCGGCCGAGCGCGCAGCGCCCCGGCGCCGCCGCTAGGGGTCCCCCTCGGGCGCCGGCGGGGCGGGCCGGATCAGCTGACTCGCCGGGCGCGGAGCCCTGCAGCTCGGCTCCAGCCCCGTCAGTTTCCTCGGCGGCGGCGGCGGCGGGAGAGCGCACCGGGAGCAGCGCGATCGCAGGGCCCACCGGCGGCGGCGACAGCAGCGGCGACAGCGGCGACAGCAGCGGCGGCGGCGGCGGCACAGCAAGGGCGCGGCGGCTCGCACTCGCACGGCAGCGCACTCGGTGCCCGGCGCAGGGTCGCGATGCTGCCCGGTTTGGCACTGGTCCTCCTGGCCGCCTGGACGGCTCGGGCGCTGGAGGTGGGTGCCGCCCTTCGCGATGGGGGGATGGGGGGGTCTCGGCGTGGAGGAGCCGGTCTTTCCCCCGAGTCTGGGATCCGGAGAAGCCGCGGGAGCAGTAAGAGGGGAGCCCTGACCCCCGCCATCCGTACCCAAAGCCCCTGCCGGCCGTGGCGCCGCGCATCCGCGCCTCTCCGGCCCCGCGGGGTCCCGGGGACGCACGCTCCGGCCCCGCGGAGAGGGAGCGGGGCGCCGCGGCTGGCTCCCGGGGGCGCGCTCGGGGGCGAGGAGAGGCGGCGATCTGCGCTCCGACCCCAACTCCGTGCCTCCTCCCGGCCCAGGGCTGGCCCCGGGGGGTGCGGGGAGGAAGCAAGAGACGGGCAGATGGAGCGCACAGCGGGGTGAAATCCAAAAACGCAGCGCCCCCGGGTCCTGGTCGCCCCCCGATGGGGATCGCTGCCCCTTCCCTTTCTCCCGGGGAAGAAAGAGGAGCCGGGACGCGCTCGGGAAGCCGCCTTCCTCCCTCTCTCCTTCCCTCCCTCCCCCGCTTCCTCTGCCTGTTCCGCCCCGGTTCACCTTCCCTCCTCCGCCCCGTCCCTGCCCGCTCCCCGCCGCCCCGCCGCCCCGTCCCTGCCCGCTCCCCTCCGCCGCCTCCCTCCGCCCCGGCGGCTCGCGGGGGGCCTCCGAGGGCGACCCCGAGCCGGGCCGCGCCGCCCCTTCCGCGGGCAAACTTTGTGCCTTTCGGCGCCTCCCTTTTGTGTGTGAAGTTGGAGAGGATGGGAGGGAGGGAGGGAGGGGGGTCGGAGGACCACCGGCCGCCGCCTCGCACCTCCCTTCTCCCTCCCCTGCCACCCGCCTCCCCAAACCGGGACGCGCCCCGGGCAGTTCGCTCGCACCTCCAGCGTCTCCCTCCCCGGAGGAGGGAGCGGGTCCCCCCGCGAACAAAAGCCGCGACCCCCCGCCCTCGCCAGCCCGGGGCGCGGGGGAGGCAGCCGCGCTGTGTCTGTGCGCCCCGGAGGCTGCCCTGCCCGGCTCCCTGCCTGGCGCGGCGCGCCTGTCCCGGGGGCCCGGCGGGGGGCTGGGGCCGCGGTGGCGGAGCCTTGGGGAGCCTCGGGGAGCCTCGGGGAGCCTCGGCTTCTCCCCAATCCCCTCCCCATCACCTCGGTGACTCGCTAATTCCCCGCGGGGCTGCACACACAGCCCTTTGGGGAGATGAGAAGCCGGGAAGGGCCGCGGCGGGGTGCGCGGAGTCACGAGCTCGCCCCGCCTGGGCATCAAAGGCGGCGTTTGTCCGCGGCGGGCGCGGCCGCCTCCTCCGCCCGCGCAGCGCCGGGCACACGCCGGGGCGGAGGCCGCTGGGGGGCACGGGCTGTCGGGGAAGGGTCCCCCCCTCCCCGGGTCTTTATTATTTTTTTTCTTAGGGTGCGGGTGAGAGGGTGGCACGGAGCGCAGAGGGAGACGGGGAAGATGGCGCCTCTGCAGTGCAGCAGAGAAAAGCGGGGTGTGCGTGTGTGCGCGTGTGTGTGTGCGCGTGTGTGCGCGCGCGGCTGCAGCCTGGGACCTGCGCCCGCCGCTAGGTGCGGAGCCAGCCCTCCCCTGCAGCCCGCTGTCCAGCCCGCTGTCCACCCAAGGGCTGTTTGTCTGTCTCCAAAGATGCTGGGAAGGTGTCGGCCTGGACGGAGGGGGCGGGGGTGGGGGCAGGGGGCAGAGGGGGTTGCATTTCCCATGGGTGGGCTGCCGTGCCACATTGTACCCGTTTGCAGCCTTCCCGCCCCGATACTCACCCCCGCCCCTGCCCTCTCCTCCCCGCTCTTCCCGCCCCTCCCCGGTCCCCTGCCTCGTGGTAATTTTCCAAAGGAGCTATTTCGGGACGAGTGTTTTTTTTTTCTGTAATTTCACCGAGACTGGACAGGCAGGCGATCGCATCATTTGTATCTCAGTCCCCGGTGTACGGGGTCATTGAACTTTTCCCCTTCTCTGTCTCTTTTACCTACAAGTGGCTCGGGGACCCGCTTACTAAGGGATAGTGAAGACAAATATGGTTTTCCATATTTTTTTTTTAAAAAAAAATGCGTTTCATTAAGGGAACTCTCATTTCCCTGAAGGCTTACATTTAACCCTACAATTTTTTTTTCTTGATTGCTTTACTGCATATTAAAAACACACAAATGAAGTGATTAAAGTCATATCTTAACCTTTATATTTGAAGCTTTTGTCAAGAAAATATTTAACTTTTCCCAAGCGAATTTTTTTTTTCCTGTATAACAAGAGGCAAGCAAATGTGATTCATTTTATTTTTTTGGCCTTTGGAATGCTTTTTTTTTTTTTTTTTTTTTGCTTTTCTGCCATCGTTTCGGGCATTTTCACCGGTTATTATAACCTCTTTCAACGATTAGCCCGTTTTGAAGCTTTGGTGGAAGAGTGGGTAATTCACTCCCATGAGGTTTGAGCTGTGTCCACTGGGAAGATGTAATTATGACTTGCCTGCTTTGTGGGCGTGGAAAACAGGTCTGCCCGTGGGTGTCCCTAAAAAAGGAAACGATTAGGGGTGATGATAATGGAGCTCAGCTTCTGGTGGCAGCATCATTACAGCGGGTTGATGCTTTCGCCTGGCGTATCCACAGAGGATGTGTTTCAAAAGCCCAGACATGTATTTACTGATTTCCTTAAACTTGCTTCTCCTTAAAGTGGTATTTTCCTTTATTGGGGGTGGGGATAGGTGGAGGGGGGAGGGTTAACCTAATCATACTTATCTGCTTTGATAGTGATGCTAATTCAGAGACTGTAGAGGGCTATATCCATATGGTACTGCCCTCACGGCAGACACCTACACCCAGAACAGTGAAGCCACGATGAGATGGTGATCTATTAGGGGTTTCCTGCTAATCGGTGGTACCCAGCAGGGCACAAAAGCCTCTCTCGTGTCACCCTTAACCAGCAGAGGTGCCTCATGGCGGTGGTGATGCTACTAGTACTCCAGAGAGACTGACAAGCCCTGAGGAGATGAAAAGGAACATGCACGCAAATGATCACAAGGTTAAAACAGGAATGGCCAATTGGGAAGAAAAAAAGAAAGAAAAACAACATGGTCCATGGCATTCTGGTTTGAAGGGAAGTTGGGTCTACGGCTACGGTTTTCTCCCTGTTGCTGGAGGATCGCCTGTGTTATGTGACAGTTGGTGGCGTGTGAGAGATTTCCATAGGGATCTCTGTGTGAAGATGAATGTTGCCAGTCATTCTAGAAATAAGTGTATCAGTTAGTGCCTTTTATGTGACAGTGTGATTAAATTCAGTGGAAACGTGCATCCTATTTGTGCAAACGTGACCCAGGTGGGGACAGGTATCTACCTTGAGAGACTGACAGAGCATGTAGCATTCGTATCTTCTTTGATCTCTGCGTCACTGTAGCAGTTTGGGGGTGCAAAGATGGAGCTTATCGATGTGTTTCGCTGGTAAAGCTCCAGGATGTGAGGCTTAGTTTGCGGGGACCTCAGTGCTTCGCACCCTCACTCCCGCTCCCCGGAAGTTTGTGCAGTAAACAAGACGGGCACAGGATTATAAAAGAAATAGAGAGTGTTAAGTACCCGGAGGAAAGGACAGATTAAGGGGGGTTCTGAGTGAAAGTGTTAAGTCTAAATATGTATATTTAAAGAATAAAGCAATAGGAGAAGATAATCCTGGAGAATTTCCCAGTAGTTCATCTTTAGCCAGGTTTGTATGTGCGTCTGGGGAGCGGAAGTCAGGTCATTTTACAGTGTTTGTTTACATGCTTCTCTCTAGCTTTCTCCTCCCAGACAACACATACACTCCCACACACATAGTCACACTCACATATACTCACACTCACACACATAGTCACACTCCCACACACATAGTCACACTCACACATAGTCACACACACATAGTCACACACACACACATACTCTCACACATACACACACATAGTCACACACACACACATACTCTCACACATACACACACAATAGTCACACACATAGTCACACTCACACATAGTCACACTCACACACATAGTCACACACACATAGTCACACACATACATTCACACACATACTCACAAATACACACACAATAGTCACACTCACACATAGTCACACTCACACACATAGTCACACTCACATAGTCACACTCACATACATTCACACACACATACTCTCACACATACACACACAAGAGTCACACACATAGTCACACTCACACATAGTCACACTCACACACACATAGTCACACTTACACACACATACACACACTACACATACACTCAAACATACATACCCTCACACACATACATACACATAGTCACACTCACACATACTCACACTCACACACATAGTCACACTCACATACACTCACACACATATACTCTCACACATACACACACAATAGTCACACAGTCACACTCACATGCATAGTCACACAATAGTCACACTTACACACACATACACACCCTCACACACACACACACCACATACACTCAAACATACATACCTTCACACACACATAGTCACACTCACATGCATAGTCACATTCACACACACAGTCACGCTCACATGCATAGTCACACATACACACACATCCTCACACACACATACACTATACATACACTCAAACACACATACCCTCACACACACTCACACACATACTCACACCCACACACATACCCTCACACACACATACTTACATTCACATACATACACATAGTCACATACACACATAGTCACACTCACCTGGGAGGGGGAGGCTGGCCTTTGTTGTCTTTCTTTTCCCTGTGCCTGGTTAGGGCCAGCCAGGCGAAGATGAGGTTTTAAATATCTATATCTATATCATCTATCTATCTATCATCTATCTATCTAATTGATTTCAGAGAGGAAGGGAGATGGGGAGAGAGAGAGAACCATCAATGATGGGAATCATGGACCGGCTGCCTCCTGCACACCCCCCACTGGGGACCAAGCCCACAACCCTGGGCATGTGCCCCTGACTGGAATCAAACCCTGGACCCTTCAGTCTGCAGGCTGACGCTCTATCCACTGAGCCAAACGGACTGAGGCAGATGAGGCTCCTCAG
>PVJN01034200.1:0-22927 GCA_004026805.1 Lasiurus borealis | reverse complement strand
GGGAAGCCAATGCTGGCATTGGGTTGGGGGGGGGGGGAGTCTTACTTTTGCACGAATTTTTGTACATCATGCCTCTAGTATTTATATAATAATCATCTGAGCCCTGGCCAGTGTGTCTCAGTTGGTTGGGCATTTTGCCATGCACCAAAAGTTTGCCATTTAGATTCCCAGTCAGGGTATGTATCTAGGTTGTGGGCTTGATCTCTGATATGAGGTATGCAGAAGGCAGCCAATTACTGTTTTGTTCTCACATCAATGTTTCTTTCTCATATCAATGTTCTTTTCTGTCCTTCTCCCTTCTTCTCTAAAATTCAATAAAAAAATCTTAAAACAAATAATAATAACTTGAGGGTGAATCAATTTGTACCTGAACAAGAGTGAAGGCAGTGAGAATAAGCAGACAGGCATCAAAAATAGTCATGATTTGTGAAGGTTTTAAAACTCAACCAGCAGCAATTAGTAAGTGCCTATTAGTCGAGAAAAAGAACTTGATACTGAAAACATTGAAAAGAAATAATATTGGATTTCCTACTCCAGAACTCCTAGCTCAGTGAACATCATTCATTCATTCATTCATTCATCCCTCATTAAATATTTCATTCCTGCCAGTATGTGCCAGGCACTCTTCTAGGTGTTTGTGATTCAGCAAAGAACAAAAATAAACAGCTCCTTATAGAATGGATATTCTGGTGGGGAAGGCAGACAGTAAACAAGTATGTAATGAATTAATAATAGATCACAAATTTTAGTCCTCTGATTTTAATAAGTACTTCTTGAGAGCCTAGCATATACTCAGCATTCTTGGAGGGAGAACAAAAATGTTTTTGAAACATAAGCTCCAAGTCTTACCATCTTGCTGGCAAGACAATACTAATGCACAGCATATAGAAAACTATATAAGATAGCAATTTATGAAACATATGCCCTTAACTTAATTGAGCCTAACAAAAATTCTTTGAGGCAAGAATATTGATGTCTCTGTTAATAGAAGAGGATGTAGAACCTCAGTGGTTTACTAGTCCAGTAAATCAGAACTAAAAAGTGGCAGAAGTGAAACTTGCACCCAACTCTAACCATCAAGCCACTGTCCTGTTCATCACCAGGAGTAGATTTAAATCTCTTGCCAGCTGTGGCCTCCTGAGGCCAGATGTGTGCACTGTTGAATGTGTCTTTGATAATGCACTTTTGATTTCAACCCATAATTCAGGTGTGATCTGATGACAGTATCTAATTGTGGATGGTGGGAGGTCAGGAAGTTAACCAGCACCTAGAGGAGTGGGATTTATTTTCATCACCTTCTTCATCATCTCAGCATCAGGGTCCATTTGGAGAGCTGCCATTTAGGACATGGCTTCCAGAAATGGATTTTACAATCTCAACCTTTTGCAAGTGTCATGAATTGGCAGCAAGTTTAGAGTAAAGCAGCATAGAGTAGTAGTGGATGTCGTGTTGTGTAACAAAAACAGCCCAATATGTAGAATCATCCAACTCAAATTAGATGCTTCATAGAATGTGACGTTGGGAACCAAATAACCTTTATCAGCCTCAGTATCTTCATCTATACAATGAGGATTGCAACTATAAAATACCATCAATACCATGTAAATGGCATTAGATAAAGGTATAAAAATGTACTGTCAACTTTGATTCCCTTTGAGGTATTTTTTCTTACATATTACCTGTATTATTACATGAGACAAATAAAAAGGTAAATAGATTTTTAAAAAATGACTTTTCCACATTGTTGGGAGGATGAAATGAGACAAATTTTGTATTATAAAGATTTGTATGTTGTCACCACTATTGTTAGTCTCTGAGAATCATCACCAGAAAATTCTGCCTTACAGGTGGTGACAGCCAAGTCTGTTTTTCCAAATCCAATGCAGCTGCTCAGAACCAAAAAGGGAAAACCACCTGGGGCTCAGGAGTATAGTCTTGACACTTCTTTTATAATTATTTTCTTCATTATAATTTCTAAATTTAATAAACTCCCTCTCTTAAGAATCGCTAAAACATACAGATTATCTACAATGCTATTGTTGAAAATAGTAAGGTGCTAATATCTCAGTTAAAAGACTAAATAAAGTTAGCAGGACCTCACCTTCGAGCTACATGATTCCTAGATACTAGTAGTGGTCACAGAGACTAGAACCCCAGGCTCAATCCTAACAGGAAACAGCAAGTTAATGTCCATCCATTTTCCTTAAAGGACCAAAAAATTCAGTCTGAAATTATTTGCAAGTAGTTCATGGCACGCTTTTAAGACATAAAGAGTATTCCCCCCTCCTTCAAAAGAAAAAAATGCACACACTTTAACAGCTGATTGCTCAATTTTGAAAATGAAGTGCATTTTAATAAACAGTGCCTTATAATTATTCAAAGTGTGTGTATAAATATTTTGGGAACATCCTATATATCAAAAAGAAAAGAACAAGTCAGCGTTTGGGTAAAACACTGGCATCCCATAAGCTGTGTTCTATGGTAAGCTTTTTAGCTTGAGTGATTTCCCCTGAAGGATTAGAAGCCAATGAGCTTTGTTTTCATGGAAGAACAACTAGAATACATTTGTAGATAGCTAGTCCGATCCCCCAGTATTCTTGCACACACAACTGAGTCTTCAGTGCATGTCCCAGACTTCCACTTCTACCAAAATAATAGACTACATAACCAGGAAATGTCCTCATTAAACACACCAAGAAAGTCTTGACAAATATATTGAATATCCTTTAAACTCAGAACTAAAATTGTGAGAAAGGGAAATTCTTAGGGACCAAATATAAAAAGAATACTGAAAATTCAAATATATGTAGGTGAGCAGAAGTTTCCACTGCACTAGAAGATACTGTCAGTCTCAATGATCTGTTTTATATGGTTATATTCTATTACCATGGTAGATGAAACCTGGGTCCAATGGGAAACAGGAAAATGGAACTGGCTCTTGCACAGAGCTCAGACCCTTGACAGATGGATTAGTTAAATATATCAAAGAGACTTCGTGTCTGCATAATATTTGAATGAGAAAACAGGTTTCCCTTAAAAATTCATAATTATGAAACCTCTCACATACAAATTTGGGGTTGAATTTATACCACCTGCACAATGTGTGGACATTAAACAAAGAAGAGAATGTTAAAATTTATCCCATTTTGTAATACCTCTACGCTGCAGGCAGAAGAAAATTTAAAACCACCTGAGAGAAATGCCTGTTAGCCAGGTCATATAGGATTTCCACAGGAAAAGCTATCTAAGGAAGCTCTCACATTAAAAAATATAAGCACATGAGTTAACAACCCACAATGAGCAAGAATCAGCATGCACATGAACTCACACACACACACACACACACACACACACACACATAATTAGGATATCAAGAAAAACATATTGTGAAATAATCTAGAATTATAAATTATTATATTTAAGATGATTAATAATGTAAAAGAAGGCATTAGGACAAAAATAGTCTATGAACAAAGAATGGATGTATTTGAGAAGCAACCACATAGCACTTCTAGAAGTAAAAAAACAAACATTGATCTTTTACATTAAAATTCAACAAATAGGTTAAAGAATAAATTAAACACAACTGCAGAGACCTGGAAAATACACAGGAAAAAGTTACTCATCATGAAACAGAAAAATTAAAAGACAAAATATCTGAAAGGGAAATTAAGGGGCTCAGAGTGTAGATATAAGACTTACCATATATCTAGTAGGATTTCTAGAGAAAGAGTTCTTTGTGACCTTATATTTAGGCAATGGTTATCTTAGCTATGATACCAAAAGCATAGCAAACAAAAAAAAAAGATAAATTGAATTTCACCAAAATTAAAACTTTGATATCAAAGGACACAATCAAGAAAATGAAATCTCACAAAATGAGAAATCATATTTGCTAATCATGTATCTGATAATGATCTATTCTTCATAATATGTAAATATTTCTCATATAAAAAGACAACACAATTTTTAAATAAGCACAGGATTTAAGTACAGAGTTCTCTGAACATGATATACAAATGGTCAATAAGCACATGAAAAAATGCTCACCAGCGTTACTCAATGCAAACCAAAATCATGAGATACTACTTCATCCCTCCTAGAATAGTTATAATTTTTAAAAAGGAAAATAGTAAATGTTGATGAGGATATGGAGAAATTGTAACCTTCATAAATTACTGGTGGTAACTTAAAATGATGTAGTCACTTTGGTAAACAATTTAGAAGTTCCTCAAAAAGTTAAACAGGTATCTACACAAAAGCTAACTCAGTAGTACCCTCTTATCCATGGTTTCACTTTCCATTCAGTTACCCAAAATCAACTATGGTAAAATATATATATATATTAAATTTCCCCAACTATGGACATTTTCTGCTGCTGACATCCAACCATGGACTTTATCATGGCTCAATGACCCACTATCACTCAAAACAGATGGTGCTCCTTCTGAGGTGATCTCAGAAGGCCAATGGTAGCTTGATGATACACCAAAAGGCTTCATCTCATCACGTGAGCATTGTATCATTTCACATCATCACAAGGGTGAGTAAGGTCTTTGAAAGTGAGACCACATCCATGTAATTTTTATTATAGCATATGGCTATAACTTTTCTACTTTATTATTAGTTATTGTTAATATATAATTGTGCTTAATTCACAAATTAAACTTTATCATAGGTGTGTAGGTACAGAAAAAATATAGCATATGTAGAGTTTGAGCCAATTTCTAAAACAATAGAAAAGAAAAAGTCTTTTTAATTGAGCCAATAAGGTAAAAAAGGGGGATGGGAGCTAAAGAGGAAGCCGGGGGGATAGAAAGCACAAAATAAGATAGCAGAAATACTCCCAAATATATAACTACTCACAATAAATATAAAATTCACCAAAGTCAAAGTCATTAATAACTCAAAGTCTGGCTCTAATGACAATAATGATTTTATTAGTGTTTGAAGGCACTTTGCTTCAAACCAAGGGCATTTAAGATTTATGCTCTGTAGAATTTTTCCCCATTCATACTCACATCCATTGCACACTGTAAGTGGCAAATAGTAAAAGCCAACTTTTTTCAAAAGGAAAAAATGAGCAGGCTCACAGAAATTTGCGAGTGATTTCCCAAGTGTATGTTGGGGAAAGCTAAACCCATAAAACACATGGAATCTCCATGTGAAGCTTGAGTTAGGGTGCAGTCTGTGACAAGGAGAGAATATGGTTTCTCCTTCCCTGACCTATTGTTTTGAATTGTCTGAAAGCATAGTCCAATGTTGAAGCCAGTGAAGGGAGTACTAGAAAATGAAGTGGGTAGAAAATAGGATCTGAGGTCAAGAGCTACAATCCACAATGCCCATATTAGGTTCTGAATTCAAAGGCTATTTTGCTTTAAATTAATCCAGTAGACAAATATCCTACTAAGCATTTAATGGAATTGTATTGAGGGGGAGGGAGATCAAAACACAAGCTTGTCTAACTGTTGCTTGTACAGTGGTATCTCGAGATACGAGTTTAATTCGTTCTGTAACCTTGAGGCATGGGAAACTATGAGACACTCAAGTTGCGGTAAACTGGTGGGTTGTGTGCAGCTGGCGGATCCTCGAGATTACTCCTATCTCAAATGTTGCTCCTATTTCAAAGCAGAAATCGCTAGCTCGACGGCTCATATCTCAAAAATCTCGTATGTTAGGGCACTCGTATCTCAAGGTACCACTGTAATTGCTTTACTGGCTAAGAAACCCCCTTGTATCTGAACTCACCCTATCTATCTGTCTGTCTGTCTGTCTGTCTATCTATCTATCTATCTATCTATCTATCTATCTATCTATCTATCTGGCTAATGTGCTAAGTGTCCATCTGACTGTCTGACTGGTTGCTTTGACATGCACTGACCACCAGGGGACAGATGCCCAATGCAGAAGTTGTTACAATGTTCCCTGGCCATTTACAATGAAACGTCACTGCAAACCTAGCATCCAAAAGCAACACGCGCCTCCCCCCAAGTGGGACACAGGCCCACTACCACCCCAGAGCAACAGCCCACCAAATCACAGCCAATGCTGCCATGACCCCATGGCACAAAATGCAGCCCGCAGCCCTGCCCAGGCCAAAAAACAGTCACCAGGGGCATGTGGTAATGATGTCACATAGCAACACCAGGCTTCCTCCTCCTAGTGACTAGCCTCCTTGGAGTATCTTCAGCCCAGGAACATGACTTGCTTTATAGCCAGGTGAAAACATTTTACACTTTAACCAAAGGTCTGTGAAGCGGTTTCCCATGCCTCCTCTCATTTGATCCTCACAGAAGTCCTGGAGTAGGTAGATAGGACACTAGGTAGAACCCTATTTTCTTTTCATTAGCCAGATTTAGAAAGTTTAGAAACTTGACCCAACTAAAAAGAAATAATGGTGAACCTTAAAAATGACTTCAGGTTTTCTCACTGTGCAGAATATAGTCGAACACTGCTGCAGTTAAATATTTTGTCCTTTGTTCTCCCTGCGTGATCTATAATAAAAATATGCTTCATGTTGATATTTACTACTGTGTTGCTGACAATTACCTGAAAAAGTAGTTGGGGTGCTTCACTGGGCTGGAAAAAGTTCAGCTAAATCATAAAGCAGGTCAAATTAAGCATGTTTATACATATATAAAGCTCTCGCTGGCAACAATCGCATGCATGTATTTCCATCTGTCTTTGTCAGTTATGAATTTGGTTGACACTATTATAAAGAAAGGATGCATGGCTATATTAAAATATTTCTCCTAATTAATTTCCTTTCAATGTGCATGAATTCATGCACCAGGCATCTAGTGTCATATAAACTACTAAAGAGGTACAGCCTACATAGAGATGGGGAATTCTAGCCAATAGCCATTTAGAATATGGTCACAGGAGACAATGAAAAAGAAAGAACAGAATCTGGGGCGACCAATTGACCAAGAAATTTTCTCCTCTATGCTTCCCTCCAAACATTAGACTTTGCCTGCATGTGTATGTCAGTGGGACCAGCAAGCTGAAAATGTATCTCCAGTTACCCTTCTTCCAGCGGACTCAGTGCCTAGGCCTTCTCTGCAGAAATAGTAGAGGAGCTTGTGTACACGCTGTGGTGTCTTCTGGGACTCTCCCAAATAAGCAATGACCCACAAAAGAAAAACTTGGTTGTTATCCATCAAGATGAAGAAGATAATTATATAGCGGTGACAATGTTTGTATTTACCAAGTACCAGCCCTTTAGATACATTGTACAACCCCATCCCTACAACACATCTGTGGTTTGGGCATATCCTGGCCATCTGTGGAAGAAAACCAAGGCACACCAAGGTTCAGAGACTGGCCCAAAGCCACGACATTATTTAAAACTGTGTGGGAGATCAGAGACCCTGGTGTGGACCACTGTAATCCATTGCCTCCATAAAACCTGCAGGGAGGAGGCCTCTCCACCCACCTCACCGCACTGCCAGAGGTTGCCTCTCCCCTGTCTCACTTTCCTTTAGCATCCAGCTTCCTGTTCACTACGTGTATTTGCTTAGGAAGGGCTTTGCTCCAATGATTAAGGACCGAAAGTGGATAATTACCCTGTGATTTGCAAGCGGTGCAGTGGCTGGTATTTCTCGCAGTCGTATTGCCGAATAAATATTACCTGTGTGCTGTGTCAGCTTCTTGCCCACCTTGAGAGCAATCTCCCTGTTAGTTTTATGGCACATTAAGTCTCCTTTTGGAATGAATTGAGTTTGTACGAGTGGGATTGGCTACATCAGAATAAAAGAGTAAACAGTGGGGATGCACTGGAAAGCTATAAAACAGAAGCATTAAGAAAAGGAGAGGAGGGGGGAGGAAGGAGAGAGGTATCTAAAAGAGAGGTAACGTGATAGAAATGGGGTGACAGTCTGGGAAGATTATATTTAATGCAGAGAGTGTGACTGTTATACCAACAGTGAGTCAGAGGATGAAATAACACTTAGCTCCACAGGAAGGAAATTCTTTGGGGAAGGAGAGAGGAGAAGAGAAACGTTAATATTTATTCAACGTCTACTGTGTTGTCCCTGTATCTTTAAGCCAGCTTTACGGCCCAATCAGACACCCCCTGGAGTCTCCTGACTTGCCTCCCACACTCTTCACCATCACCAAGTCAGTCAAGGGAGGCAGCAAAGGGAAGAGAGATGGAGAGGGGCTTATGCCACGTACCCAGCACTTTCCACACCATGTGCCCAGAGGGGTGTTTTCTCTGCTGGCATTTGAACTGTTTGAAGCCAGAAAGCAGCTTTCATAACTTGATATACCCAACACTGGCATGAAGCTCTCAATGAACATTATTCATTAAAAAAAAATAGTGAATGTACTGAGCAGGAAAGTCGTCAGAATAGCCGACAGAACTAGATTTCTTGGTATGAATTTCAGTACAGAATTCGAGCCATTCAAATGCAGTTTCATTTACTATTTACAGAATACTAGCAGGGGGGTGAGCACAGCAAGGTCAGAGTCCTGATTTAAATCATCTTCTAATTTTGAGATTGTTTTGTGTTATCGGTATGAAATTACTTTGTAATGCTCAGTGCAAGAAATACAATGTATCCTCTATTTACTACCATGGAGGGCTTTCTATGTTGTATCATTAAGTTTTTAAAAAATGAATATATAACGATACACATATATACATATATTTCCCCCCACCTTTATTCTGTCCACTGAAAAGACCAGAAACAATGACCAACCCAGGAGCAAGGAGCACTCCTACTATTCAGATTATGGTCTTAACTACCAGGCCTCTGAGAAATTATTGATTCTAATTCATGGACAGCATTTGTATAAGATGAGCCTTTAACATCTCATTATACCAGAAAGCAAGGAAGTTAACAAAGACTACATTCCTTTTTTACTTATTAACATATTCTGCAAGCAAATAGAAATGCTATTTTATTACTCACTGTTTTGTGTTTATTAGTTTTTCGCCCATTAGACTACCACACACACACACACACACACACACACACACACTTCATGAATTTGTGGCGGATAAACATAGACATGATTACATTTGAAGGGAGAGAAAGAGTAAACCCATTAAAAGTCCATTTAGATAAATTAAAAACTGCCCTTTATGTCTACCGTCAGGTCTGCTGAAATCCACTCTCGCTTAGAATGCTATTATATGCTATTGATTAACTTGAAGTCTTGGTAAAAGGTTTATGTTGCCTTTAATAGAAATTAAGTACAGAGGCAACTGGATACAATCAGCTGCTAGACTATTTCAATTATACAATTTATAATTGTATTAAAATCTCTCACAATTTTTTAAAAGTTTTCCTTTATGAAAAGTTACACTTTTATATCTTGGATGTTTTATTCATTGCTGCCTAAATGTTCACAATTGCCATCACTTTTTTGGAGACCGTGCTTTTCGTACTATAAAATGACCAGCGTTCATCCACGTAATGTTTCTTACCTTGAGTCCTACGGAGCTGGAATAAGCATTTCACCTCTGCCCACCCTCGGTCTCCTGGTGCAGGTCTCTTAGGCGGCATAGCATTCAACTTTGTATTTTATTCAGCTAGCAAGTTTGAGGTGAGGAATAGTTCTCTGCCTATAGGATTACAGTGGGATAAACGCCCCTGAACCAGAAAAAGTACCCTTTTCAGCTCAGCTCTGATCCAGTAAAGGGGAAGAGCCGGACTACATACTCTGTTGCCTGTTAATGAACGGATATTCAAATGTGGTCTTCGGACCGTTGCCTCAGTCCATTGCACCTGGGAGCCTTGCTAAGAAGGGAGGCCGGAGGTTTCCACCTCAGGTGCAGTCTGAATCTTTAGAGGGACGGAGTCCTGGCATCCGCGCGCTCAGCACGTCTCACAGGTGATTCCTATGGTCGTTACCCCTTGAGAACCACTGACCTGAAGGAAAATGAAAAGGCATCACTAAAATGAATTTCACTTCTCATCTCTTTGGATGATTTTAAAAGGACGGCTTACAAATAAGCTTTTTCTCTGTGCAGAAAGAGTTGAAGAGTTAATAAGGAGAATTTGCCACACTCAGAGAAGAATTTTTTTTCCTATTCCCCCTCTCTCTCACTAACTCGGAATAACAAAATAGAAGAGGGTAGTATATGTGCAAATTTGCCATCTCTCTTGCTCTGGATTTTTCTCTCACTTTGCCCAATGTTTCCCATTTCTACTACCCTTCCATCTTTAGCTGTTTTGGCTTTCCTATTTATATTTCATGATCCTAGACTATACGAGCTTCTGTATAAACAAACCAAGACTCTTTTACAGCTCTGTGTGTGTGTGTGTGTGTGTGTGTGTGTGTGTGTGTGTGTGTGTGAGAGAGAGAGAGAGAGAGAGAGAGAGAAAACACATGTTTGAAATGATAACAGTGTGTTAACATGCTCTGATTAAACAGTTTCCTCTTTTTTAAAAAATTCCTATGCAACAGAGTTTCAATTTACCAGGCCAAATATTTCAGTGTTTTTTGCTGTCAATCAATGTAGCTATAATATGTAATTCAATCATCACACATTTCTTTCTCCACTGAACAAACATTTGCTGACTTTTTAGATTAATCTTTTGGCTGAATAACTGGAGACATTGTCAAACACATAGTGGTGTATAATAACTAGATTGAGCCTCTTCCCTCTGCCCAAGGCATTAGTGAGGCAAATTTCTGTTTATCCAGCTCTGTTTCATTAGGTCAGGTCTTCAAAATGGGACTCTGGTGACAAAGCTTGAAATGACATGTCAATTCACTGGCTACATTCCTAAGGAAATTCTACACACGTTTCCCTTTGGAAATACTTCCTTCATAGGCCCCCATGAAGCAAAGTCTCCAGCAATGTCACTAATGGGTTCAATATCTATTAGCAAATAAAAGTTGTGTTTGAGCCTTACAGACCTTATACAAATGAAGTAAATGAACTTTTAGAGAATATCTAATATATCCTTTAATTTTTTTACTTATAAGGAAACTGAGGTACTCAGAGATGGAAAATTCTTGCTCAAGGCCAAATTCTAAGAGATAAGGTTCAGGAAAATACGAGTTCTTAGTCCAATGTTGCATTGGTTACATTACCGCTTGTAATGTGCCAATGGGATATGTCAGGATATTATTTTTCACATGTCAATAAAACTTTTCTTTGGGCCTGTTAGTGAAGGCAGCTAGTTAATTAAGGAAGGGAGCAAATAGAATGGGACATTCAGCCTGTGTCTGATTCACTAGGGCGCTGAATCGGACTTTAAGCTGATTCCCTGGGAAGCCAAAGCATTCACAGGCTCACCAGGCGACAAGTACAGACAGGACGACCATTAATGGAAGCAGCTAAGAAAGGGTTTCAGCCTTAAACAGGTAGCTGTGGGAAGTGGTCTGAGTGGCCCCTATGCCCCAAGGTGCTCCAACAGGTGACCCACCCATGTTATCACTATTCAGAACACTTCTGAGCCTTTCTTACAAATTGCTTTCAAAATCTGTGACTCCTTCCTTAGAATGTACTTATTAAGGACAAGTTCAAGTCCCCTGAAGAAAGTGAAGGATAAAGCTTGTTGACCCATTTTATATTTTTTTAAATGGTTGTGACTATAATATAGCCATTTTATTATGGTATGACTTTTGAAATCTATTTTCAGACAAGAATCCCAGTACTATTTTGAGAAAGGATAGAATTGTTGAAAAAACTTTTTTCTGAGGATCTTCTTTTGAAGGACCAAATTATTTGAACATGCAAACTTTGCTGTGTGATTTTAAAAAACACAGTGAAAAGATCCTAAGATCATCTAATTACTTTATAATCTCGCTTCTTATATAACATTTATTAACCTTCATAATATATGCAGAGTGCTCTAATTAAATATCTCTCATAACATAGTTCATAGCAATAACATTATTAGTGCCTCTATTTTTGAAGATCAGAGAAGTTAAGCGTGTTGTCCATAGTTACAGAGAAAGTAAAGGACAAAGTGCAGACTAAGCCCCAAATTACCTGATGCCAGGTTCACAGTCATATTTTTTCACTCACGCTCTTCTGGAGTGAAACCTTTAACTGCACTGTAGAATTCCAGGCCCCACCGGAGGTACACAGAGGAAATAATTCTGGGCAGTTTACATGTCCCCTCCAGCGGTATGAGTAACCTCCTACTCTGCTCCTTGTTTGGACTGTTCCGGCTATAAAGCACAGTAAAAAATGGCGGAGATTAGTCTCCTCTCCCATAACGTGGGCCTTTTCTTGCCAGGCAATGATGGATTGTCCGTGCACTTTATAAATTGTCATACCCTTGTTATTTTGTTTTCCCAATCTATTTACATTCCATGGTTTTATGTTAAGCTTGGGCTGCTAACTTGCACATTTATTCTCAACTTAATTGAATTTTTATTACTCATGATAAAATTGGTGTTTTGCATTTTGCACAATATTTCTCTGCTGTGGGATTTCATAAGGTACAATTATACCGGAATCAGAGTCTGGGGCAATTAATTATTAATGAATAAAGATATTAATGTTTATCTGTAACAAATGAGAGGCTACCTTGGCTTCCCTCAATTGTCACAGTACAGCCTGGGTTTTGATGGCTTTCTTTGCCTTAATCAGTGAAGGATGCATGAGAACCATAACTTGGCATATTTACACTACGTGTCTGGAATATGAAGTTTTAAAGCTCTTGGTTGTGTAAAACACAGCATTTTCCAATTACAGTTCTGTATCAATTTAGATTAATTAATAATTATTAAGTACCCATAATATATTCCATACTTTTTTGGTATACTATTATGTGTAATTATCCCAATCATTATACAGGGAAGATGTTTTATCTTGCTTTTATCTTCCTATCAAAAGGCTACCATAGGTAGATTATGTAATATTAAGAGACCTTCTAAATCAAGTTCTATGGGTGTACCATGGTATACATGTGTGTATATACATATATATACATGCCTACACACAGAGAGCTATATATACATATATATATATATATATATATATATATATGTATAAACACATATAAAAAGTGTTTTTACACTGGTATTTTTCCATCATCTTCACTACCTGTGAAATAGGGGAAAACAGTATAGTCTCTTAGTTTTAAAGATGAAGGAACTAAGGCCTGGAGATTTTAAATGAGTTACCCAAAATCACACAGAAAGTGGCAAAGCCAGGACTCAGGCAGTATCTCACTGATCTATCCACACACATTGAGTGTTCAGGCGCTAACATAATGACCCCATGTATTTAGGGCTTACTCCGCACCAGGCACTTTGCATGTATTATATCATTTATTCCTCAAAACAGCCTACTAGGTGAGGTTAATCCACCTCTTACAGTAAAGAAAAAAATATAGTACAGAGTCAAAAAACAAAGCAACAACTAAAACTCAGGCTGGGAAATGTTAAGCATCTTGCCCGCATAACCTCTAAATGGCAGAGCAGTAACTTGGACTCATGCCTTCTGATTTCTATTTGAGTTCTTCAAATCTCATCTTCATGATGTCATTTCCTCCCGGTGAGAACAGGAAAAAAAGGGGGGGTCTAGTTAGTGAATATCAAATAAATATTGTTTAAAATAGAAATATCTGTTTGTATAATTGTTTATTCCCCTTTAACTTCACCTTCCCAAGCTCCAATTCCATCCAACCAATCAGAGATCATTGCCTTGACTATGAGGGAAGGAATTTAGAACAGGATGCATGAGAACCATAACTTGGCATATATACACTACGTGTCTGGAATATGAGGTTTTAAAGCTCTTGGTTGTGTAAAACACATCAGCATTTTCCAATTACAGTTCTGTATCAATTTAGATTAATTAATAATTATTAAGTACCCATAATATATTCCATACTTTTTTTGTATACTATTATGTATAATTATCCCAATCATTATACAAGGAAGATGTTTTATCTTGCTTTTGCAAAAGAAATCTTAGCTTACAGGGCTTTTGACATCCCATAGCTGGCAAATGGGAGACTTTCCATTCAAACACTAGCCTTCTGATTCAAAGTCCAGCACCTCTGATTCTACCACCTTGTCCTATGGTTAGCACTCCTTTAAAGTTAGAGTGACTCCTCTCTGCCATCAAACCCAACTATTATGGTTCATATTGGACAGTCCTTTTCTGTGTTCCCATAAAGGTCTCTGCCTGTGGGTCAGCTGTATTGCCTCTCTAGATCAAATCTAACTCAGGAGCAAGTCTCCAGACCAGAAGACATCTTTGGTCTCTTTGCATTCCCATTATTTCCAGGCAGGTTCTAGGGACATGGAAGTAAGGCACCATCCTTGATGCTGCTAGCCATGTAGGAGCTGGCCTCAGGCATGATTATGAGAAATGCTTAGCCTTTGACTACGGTGGAGTCAGCCAAGGCTAGGGGTGAGATGGCTGATTCAAAGGTAGGAAAAAGGACTGTGGGGCAGGCTAATTCGTTTCATAGGGCAGTGAGAGATGAACACAAAAACTGATTTGGGGAGATCTACTATATATAAAGTTGTAGGTAAGATATCAGAACTACTGGTTACTCAGAGAGAAAAGTACGTACTGTTCATGCTCATCAAGCACTGTGAAAACCAGCTGAAAAACTTCCATTTCAAACCCCTGGGCTGTAACAACCGAGGAAGCTCTCAGCATTAGAGACAAATCTACCCCATCAAAGTCCTGTCCTTGTTGAAATTAAGTAGGTGTGTTGTTACTTTCCTATTATGGTTTAGTCCCAAATAGTTTCATACTCTCCTCTGTGATGTTGTGCTTTGCCAACAGGGGGTGCTAGAGATTGATTAAAAGACCAGAAGCTGGAGAAAGGACTTGATCTATTCAGTTTTGCATCCAATTTCTCTTGTTTCCTCTCTTGCTTCAGCAAGTAGCAATTGGTCCACTTCCCCATTTATTTCAGGAGTCTCAGAACCAGCCTTCACTGCCCTGAACCAGAGACAGCAGTACCAGCTGAACAATCCACCTTCCTCAGAGGGGTCTGAGTTACAGCTGCTCCTCTGAGCTTCCAAGGTGCCAGCACTAATGGGAGGTACCTACTCTTGAACGGTCTGGCTCCAAACCTTTGGGGACACCTGGCTTCTCCATTCTGATAACCCCAATGTCCTTGCTTTGTCTCCTGGGTCATAATAGTGGTATCTGATGCAGTTACTCTGTCAGTGTTAACTTAGTGTTTCCTGCTGGCAAAGCCCTGTTTAACCCTTTCTTCATTAATTTGTCTCAAAAAATAATGATTGAATAACGATTGGTTTCGTGTTCCTGACAGGACTGTGGTTAGTTCACTGAGTCTGCACTATCTACTTTGGGTTTCCATTAGAGTTGCCAGAAACCTCTTCCCCTAGGTGGGGAATGGTTAGGCAGAGGTTCTCCGAAGTCCCCTTACCTTTAGTTACCTTCACTTCAATGTGGAAATTGCTTCTTCACAGGGATAAGCATATCCAGGCTGCCTCAACATCGCACCCTGCTGGCTTAAAGTAGACAGCTGGTAGCAGGTGATGAAAAGAGGTTCTTCGGATATAAGAATTCAGTGGCCAAATGGTTCAGATTAAAATCAGTCACCGAACCATTGTCGATCCTACCAATGAGCCTATCCAAGTTTTCCATCATTTGGTTGTGTAACACTATCACTCTATACCTTCTTAATTGCAATTCATGTATATTGCAATCCATTTACTTTGGAAAATGTTATAAAACTCCTGCAGGTAAATGAGAAACCTTTGGGAGTAGCACTCATATTCTGCTCAATAAAGAGCCTTATTCCATTTCTTTGGTGAATGATGACTATTGAATAAACTAACTCAAGAAGTTATTGATTGAGCTAAATCCAAGAGTCCAAAGATTATCAGGGCAACACCCCCGCAATTACAACCACCTCCTTCTAAAATTCATTGATACAAGAGGAGAAAATAGAGTTTGTTCTGCTCATTTTCTTTCAAACAAAAAACCTGCAGTGAAGAGGGAAGGATGCTAGTCTGTTACCCATTTCATGACAAGGATGGGGAGAAACAGCCACCCAGAACTCTTATTTCATCATGAGAAAAACTGGTAATTTGAAATGAAAAAAAAAGAGACTCCTTTTTTTTAATAGTTGATCTTTTAATATATATTTAAGATTTTTCAGATCCATTTAGAAAACCATTTTCTCTAAACAATTTGTGGGAAATGGAAATATAACATATTTTCCATGTAATATTTACATCCACCCCCTCCAAAGAGGAAACTTAGCATAAGGTAATGTCAGCTCATAGGGTTTTGTAGATTCGGTAAGAGAAGGTAATGGAGCAGGTAAGATGAAAACCATCACTTCATTATGTGTGATATGTTATAGTACCTGACAATGGCATGTTTCCGTTTTTTTTAGCAAAGGTGCTAGTCACACAGCCTCCTTTTGGTCTCAGCTGCTGTTAACTCTGTCACTGGGTTGTGGCTACTCATTCCTGTCCTGATCCATCTGCCTGGCAGGAGGTTCTTCTTGACTTAATGTGTTCTCCTCTGTCCAACAGCAATCAGAGAACAGATTCGGGACTTTTTTTGTTTCTTACCATGGTAACTCAACTCCTCCTGCTTTATTAAATCCACACAGTAGTACCAGGGAGAAAAATGCTGCTGTTTGAAGTTGGGTAAAAATCTGGAAATCCCATGTTCAGGAGAAGAAAATAAGCTAGATGTGGAGCCCTCTACAGCAGGATCCATCCTTTGGGATGATTGGATGGGATTCCTTTTAGAGCCTCTGAGTTACAACGTTCCTTGTTTATTGAACATCTCCAATGCTTTGAATGAAAGCAAAGTTGCTTCCTACAAGCATTTGATGTTTATTACTATTGGGCTGAGGGAGGGGACAGGTACTCTTTTCCCAAAGTTAGACAGGAACGCTGGTGAGATGAATGTGCACCTAGGACTGAGAGTATAGCCAAGAAATCACTCTTTAAATAAGTGTATGTGGGAAAAACATGGCCCTAGAGCTTCGGGAATCTCATACCAGCATGAAAGACCCCACATGAGACCTTGGGCAAAGCTACGCAGTGGCAAGGCTGGGCAGGGAATGAGGAAGTTCTATGTGTTGAGAAAGAAAGACTTCATCAGATTTACTTTTGACCTGGGCTTCCAAATATTCAGAGTGGTCTGTCTGCCACAATCCCTGTATGAAGATCTTTCTAATAAATGGAACATATGACTCTCTAATTCAGCATGTAGAAAATGTTAAATAGTCAACCAGAATGTGTTTTTCAGGGGCAAAAAAAAAAAGAAAAGCAAGACTCAATACTTGTACTTTTAATGATAACCATTGGGGAGGTAATGTGAAAAAATTCCTGGCAAATAATTTAAAAATCTAATGCATTAGTTGCTAACTCCAAAATTATACAGGCTGAGATGGGAGCAGGTTCTTGTCCTAATTAAAGCTTTTCTTTAAATGGTAGAACCATTATGAAGCTAAAATCCACTATATTCATCTATAACTGCTACCTGAAGGTATTGCAGCTGGTGTAAGATTTTTGCTCATACAAAATTTGTCTGAGAAAGGTTTAATGTAGAAGAAATATACACAAATACACACACACACACACACACACACACACACACAAACACACACACACAAATGGAAAAAACACAAATGGTAGGATTAAGATGAAAGTGAATTGGATAGAAAGCAAAAAAAAAAATCTGGGAAAACATCTTCTGCTAGTTTGTATGGATTTAGATAACATTTTTTCTGCGTTTAGCTCCTGCAATGTGTTATTCAGTAACAACAACAAAAGAATGACAGAGATGGAAGATTGTCGGAGGAGGCAGGTCACTGAGAGGGTGAGACAGCTGATTGACCCAGGAACAGGACCTGGGAAGTCAGTTTCCTTAATCCCTCCACCACCTTGGAATATAAATTCTTCTCAGTCTAGGATTCATTTTAAGGACATAGCCTTGAGAGAGGAAGGTGTTGTTGAGACCATCTGGATGATATACTAGTATATTACTGAAACCAGTAATTTCATTTCAGGATCTGGCAGTCAGATGCGGAGATCGACTCATCCTGTGACCACCCAAGTTCATATGGAAGTTCCCTCACTTAATAAAACCGCTATCTACCTCTCTAGAACAGTCTTCCTCTTTTCTAGATCTCTTCGTGCTCTCCATGTACAGGGCCCAGTGTGGGAACCAGCAAAGGTTTTAAAATAAATATTTAGGAAGGCTGGAGTCAAATTCTGCCTCTGCCTCTACTTCTGTCTATATTTGAACTTGGACATATCACTTAAACTCACCTTAATACTCCATCTTCTCTCCTGAAAATTAAGGGAGTTAGAGTAGATCTGTTCTGAAATTATATTCATGTGCACTTGAAATATACTATGTGAGATGTACCACATATCCAAAATATTGTAATTATTTAAATAAACAAGCAAGTAAACCTATTCATTTTTTCAGCTTATAGAGTGCCTGCAATTTATCTGTTGTAAATAAGTGTCATGGAGAACCAAGATGGCAGCATAAGGTATACACTTGTACATGCTACCTCTCACAGCCACACCAAAACTACATCTAAAAGACAAAACAACTATCCCCAGAACTACATGAAACCTAATGGAGTGGAAGTTCTACAACTAGAAGAAAAGAAAAAGGTGCATTGAGACCTGATAGGACCTGCAGAGGCTCAGAAAGGCAGAGGTACTGAGAAGCCTGTGAATCAGGCTGGCATGCACTATTTTTTTCAATTAGGAGGGAGTTACAAGTTCCCAACTGCTCTGAACTCCAGTTTCTGGTGAGATTATGGGGAGCCAGACTCAGACAGGGAGAAACTGGACTCTCTGCCATTGGGTTGGAAAGAGAAGGTGGCTTTCTCAAAGAGGTGCTCAAAGGAATCATTGTTTACTGCCCTGGGGCATGGGATGCAGAACGTGGAACAGAAAGTGAAAACACGAAAATGCAGAGAGGGCTGACTGGCAGCCATCGCTGTTTGCCATACTCTAGTGCTTCCCTGAGACCCCACCCCGCCCAATTTATAAACCCACCAAGCTATGTTCAGCAGCTTTTGCATATGAAGGGCTTGCCCGCTAACAGCTTAACCTAATAAATTGCAACTGGGTCAGACAACTCCAAAACTTCCAAACTCCAAGCAAAAAGGAGAAATCTGTAGATCTCCCTGTAGCTCCTGCTGGGTGGCCTCAGACAATAGCTGACTTGCACCTCCAGGAACCAGGATACCTAGAGGTCAGTGTGAGAGGACACCAGATTTCAACTCCTCACATACATAAGTGACACACTCAAGAGGCAGACTCAGTGAGCACCAAAGCCCCACTAAAGCAAGCACCAAAGCAAGTCCTGCCTCATAGGGGTGTCTCCAGCACAGCAGTTCTTCCATTAATAGACACAGCTAATCCTCACAGTCAATTGGCCTGGAGGTCAATTCCTCCCAGTGTAACAATAGCAATCAAGGCTTAACTACAAGAAGACTATGTACCCAACCCACAAAAGGGTACACCAAGAGTGTCCACCTCAGGTGATTGGGGAGGTGGAGCTACTGGTCCATAAAGAAGAACTAGCACACAAAGCCACTCCATCAACACAGGGAAGCAGCCAATATGAGGAGACAAAGAAACATGTCATGAATGAAAGAAATTGAGGAAAGCAAACTACTAGCCATAGAGTTCAAAACCACATTTATAAGGTTACTCAAGAATTTTCTACAAACTGCTGAGAAACTTAGTGAAACCTCTGAGAAACTTAGTGAGACCTTCAAGGATCTTAATGAGAGTACCAAAAAAATAAAATTAAGTTAAAAAAAAATAAAAGAAGGGAAAGGACCAGCCAGAAATTAAGCATACACTGTCTGAAATAAAGAATAATATACAGAAATCTAACAGCAGACTAGAGGACCCTAAGAATAAAACCGAAGATTTGAAATATGAGGAAGCAAAAAAGAAAAAATGAGTCCAAAATGTGAAAATAGTGTAAAGAGCCTCTGGGACAACTTCAAGTGTACCATCGTCAGAATTATGGGGGTGCCAGAAGAAGAGAGAGCAAGATACTGAAAACCTATTTGAAGAAATAATGACTGAAAACTTTCCCTACCTGGTGAAAGAAATGGACTTACAAGTCCAGGAAGCGCACAGAACCCCAAACAAAAGGAATCCAAAAAGGACCACACCAAGAAACATCATAATTAAAATGCCAAGGGCAAAAGACAAAGAGAGAATCTTGAAAGCAGCAAGAGAAAAACAGTTAGTTACCTACAAAGGAGTACCCATACGACTGTCAGCTGATTTCTCAACAGAAATTATGCAGGCCAGAAGGGAGTGGCAGGAAATATTCAAAGTGATGAATAGCAAGAACCTACAACCAAGATTACTCTACCCAGCAAAGCTATCATTCAGAATTGAAGGTCAGATAAAGAGCTTCATATAAGAAAAAGCTAAAGGAGTTCATCATCACCAAACCAGGATTATATGAAATGTTGAAGGGTATTCTTTAAGAAGAGAAGGAAGAAGAAAAAGGTAAAGATAAAAATTATGAACAACAAAGTGATAACAAATACATACCTATCAACAAGTGAATCTAAAAATCAAGTGAATAAAAAAATCTGATGAACAGAATAAACTGGTGAATATAATAGAATCAGGGGCATAGAAAGGGAATGGACTGACAATTCTCAGGGGGAAGGGGGTGTGAGGGATGCCAGACGAGAATGGACAAAAATCTTATACCTATAGATGAGGACAGTGACTTGGGGGGGCGGGTAAGGGCATAGAGTTGAGGGGGGGCGGTGGATCAGGTGGAAGGGAGCTATGGGGAGGAAAAGAGGAACATCTCTAATAAACTGAACAATAATGATTTATTTAAAAAAACAAAATTAAATTTTTTTTAAGTGTTCTATTTGTAAAATCTTGAGTTCAGGGGCAAGGTGGGATGCTTGAGCGAGAGAGAGAGATTAACTGGAATGAAAAGAAGAAAGGTATAGCATGAGGTTCTAGAACATGCTAATGTAGAAAGTCAATGTTGAGGGACTGTTGTGTTCAGTGCCATATTTCAAGGAGAGAACTGGCACTTAGCAGGCACTCAGATTTTCATTAGAAATGCCTTTGATTACTCTTAATTCCCAGTGATCTTTTCTTCCTCCCTTTTCTACTTTAGTTAAATTATAAGTTGCATTTTCTACTGTTACATTTCATCTTGTCTTTAACTGATGTCTAGCTGCAAAATGTGTGGATTCTGGTTCTACCTAAGCACAAAAGGACCTCTCCAAGATGATATTTTTAATTTCACAGAGCATGAGGGGAGATGGGGTAGCATGGTCTCTGAGTTTGGAATGCCTGGCAGTGGTTTCTACACTATGGAATTAGCAGCCGTGAGACTGCAAATAGCTTTTCTGGGCCTCTGTTTTATCATCTGTAAAATGGAAGTAATAATATTTCTTTTATATGGTATGGATGTTCTGATGATTAAATAAGGTAATTCATGTAAAGGGTTTGGCAATATGTAGTACATAGAAAACAATACATGCAATATTTTTACTTAAATACTATCATGAATTAATGAGTTTTGTTTATTTTTGTATGTTTTTTTTCTTAAGTACTTGGCAGCAGATAAAAGACTAAATATTTTTTAGAGGACTTGAAGGAGAGGTACAGACTGAAGAGAGAAAAATGAAGTATTATTTTACTGGCTTTCACTCTTAAAGCAAATGGAGAGAATATGGTCTTGAGGCTTTTGGAAAACAAGGATTATGGCTTTTTAATGACAAAATTCCAGCATCTTGCTACAGGGCTTGACACATATCAGGCACGCCCTTGATATTTGCATAATTCGTTAATAAATGAAGAGGTTGTTGTATAACAATCCAGGCAGCCTGTTTCTGCTTCCAGAGAGGTCTTTCTTGCTAGCCAAACCTTGGGCTCCCAAATGCAGCAGATAGGCCAATGTCCTTGGCATCAAACCCTCCCTAGGATAGAATCCGTTCATCTTTGGCAAACTGTTTTTTCTTTCTTTTCTTTTTCTTTCTTTTCTCTCTCTTCAAAAAGTCCTTTCCTACAGTGGGCTTTCAAACAGAGGCAAATAGCCCCTCTGCACTGTCCCTCCTTCCCCCCCCCCCCCCCCCACACACACACCATGTTTCCCAAATGAGCTAATGCTCACTACCTCAGATCCTTTTAATGTTCCCAGGTCTCAATATCTTTTCTGCCGAGCCTGGAGCTCTGGAAATGAGAATCCTGGGCTCTCTTCATCTGGGCCTAGATTTTTAATGCCTTGATCACCTGGAGTCTAGAGCTGTGCGTCAGAGAGCAGACCCCTGGGCCACACCTCCTTTGGAAAGAGTAGGCAAAGTCTAGAATCTCTGGAGGCAGCAGGACCAAGCAGCCCTCTCTCCCAGAGTGAGCCCAGCCCAGCAAGCTCCTGCGGTTGGTTCCCTCCGTTCCCTCTCACACCCCCTCCACCCGCGCCGCTTCCGCCACTCAGCCCAAGGACAGCCAGGCTCCTGGGCAGCTGGCGTCGGTTCAGTGATCCCGGGAGCGCTGCAGTGTAACTCCTTTGGCTCCCACACCGCACCCTCAGATGCCACGCAGCCCGGGAGACTCGCTCAAAACTGACTCAGTGCGGATGCACCGTGCCCTCTTCCCTCCTCCCGCTCCCTTCCCACTCATCCCCCCTTTAGATGCTGTTATCAGACCGAGGCTCACGCTGCGGAGGCTTCCAAACATGGAAAATAAAAATGTGCGGAAAGTCCCCCGTGGGTTGTGCGTCTGCGTGTGTGTTGTGTGGTGTGTGTGCGTGTGTCCATCCGCGGTTGTGCAAAAAAAAAAAAAAAAATCTCCAAACGTCACACTTTGCATTCATTCCGACGAGCGCGCCCAGAAATCCGAGATCTTCCCAGGGATTCCCCTACCCTGCCTCCTCCGCTTCAGTGACTCCCCAAGTGGCAGGGCTGGGGCTCTCTCCAACCCCTGCTGCAGCGAGAGAGAGAGAGAGAGAGAGAGAGAGAGAGAGAGAGAGAGA
>PVJN01034199.1:0-22904 GCA_004026805.1 Lasiurus borealis | reverse complement strand
CTCTTCCTCCTCCTTCTTTCTCTCTCTCTCTATGTCTCTGTCTCTCTCTCTGACACACACACACACACACACACACACACACACACACACTGCTCTCTGGTCTTTTTTTAAAAATATATATATATTTTATTGATTTTTTTTACAGAGAGGAAGGGAGAAGGATAGAGAGTTAGAAACATCGATGAGAGAGAAACATCAATCAGCTGCCTCCTGCATACCCTCTATTGGGGATGTGCTCGCAACCAAGGTACATGCCCTTGACCGGAATCGAACCCAGGACCCTTTAGTCCGCAGGCAGATGCTCTATGCACTGAGCCAAACCGGTTTTGGCTGCTCTCTGGTCTTGCTCATGCTCCTCTGTCTCAGGTTTGCTTCTCTCCCTCCGCTCCTTCCTCTGTTCTCCGTCTGTTTTGGCCTCTCTGTTCCACCTCTTCCTTCTCCCCTTCCCTCCCTGATGTCTCTTCCTGCATTTGTCTGCTTCCCACACTGCCCACCTCTTCTCCCTGCCTCTCCGCGTGGACATCCTGTCCCCTCCCACCCCCTGCAAAAGTCACCACCTGCTCAGCACAGGTCCTGCCCACCCACCCTCAGACCTGTCTGTGGAGCCTGCGCCCAGGTGCCAGGGAGGCGCAAACCGTGTTCTCCGGATGGACGGGGCCTGGTCTTAGGGACAGTGCTCTCCCTCCGCTTCCGCAGGCATCCTCTTAACCCTCCACGTGACAGTGGCCAGCGTGCCGTCGAGAACACTGCCCGCTCATCCCCATCATCTTACCTGTGAGGCAGGCTCGGTGGCTCCCTGCTGGAGAGGAGAGTCCGGGACTGGCAGTTCTCAGAGGCCTCCTCCGTGCCAATGTCTACACACCCGCCACCCCAGGCTCACGCCAGCGCTGCTGCGGGCCCACAGGGCGCCGCTGTGTAAATGGGGAGACAGTGCCCATCCTTTGATCCACGTCCCTGCCACCTGCTGGAAAACAAATGAACGCACAAACTGAAAATAGTAAATATCAAATCTGTGCCCTCGGGGTTACGCAGCACGCACCCTGCGCCGATGCACAAGGGGCATCTCAACGACAGGAACTCTGCTGCCACGGCCACAGGACAGCAGCTGCCCTTCCAGCTCCTCAAGCCGCTTGGTGCTCGGCCGGTCTTCCTGGTTCCCGGAGGCCAGTCTGTTTGGGACCCACGAGGCGTCTCGGATTCCTACTCCTCACGTGTTCAGCTCACCTGGTTCCCTGGAGCCACGCACAGGGCACCCGACTCGGGGTCAGGTGACCTGGCTCAGATCTAAGGTCTGCCGCTGACTGGCTGTGCAACCCCTGGCTATTGGCTTTCAGTTCCGTAAGCCTCGGCGTTCACGTCTGTAAAATGGGAACGATCCTGTCTGCCTTCCCCCCACAGGGCCGTCTGAGGATGAGCGAGACACAGAAAGTGGAAGTGAGGGCATAGGGTGGGCGTTACATAGCTGTTTGATGAATAAATAACCCAAGTGGGTGATATTTCACAGGAGGAAGTGGACTTAAGAGATCAAGTCGGGATCCTGGTCTCGTGGGCGAATTGCTGGGGTCTGAGTTTAGTGGGCTCAGCCTTCAGAGCCAGCGAGGTGTTCCAGTCTCTCAGCCTCCCGGGGACGACTGTCCTGAGGCACCTTTCTGCTCTGGTGCTGGGCTTTGCCTTTGTATTTCAAGGATCCAGAACTTTCTGGAAGAGAGGATTTAGGAGGTGCGACTGGCTCCTTTAACCCCCAGGGGCTCCTGACAGGGAAGCCCTCCCTAGGACCGGTTGTCTTGCTCTATGCCCCGGGAGTTGTCAGAGACTGTCAGGAGTCCCTTCAAGTTTTGCAGGCCAACTCCTATTTATTTATTTATTTTTATTTTTAAATATATTTTATTGATTTTTTACAGAGAGGAAGGGAGAGGAATAGAGAGTCAGAAACATCAATGTGAGAGACACTGATCAGCTGCTTCTTGCACGCCCCCTACTGGGAATGTGCCTGCAACCAGGATACATGCCCTTGACCAAAATCGAACCAGGGACCTTTCAGTCCGCAGGTCGATGTTCTATCCACTGAGCCAAACTGGTTTCGGCTCAACTCCTATTTTAGGAACTTGAATTCAGGTCTTGCTGATGGTGCCGGTGCTGATAAACAGGCGGAAGCATCCTTAGCTCTCGGGCCAGATGCTTTCTTTGCTTTAATTGCTAGAAAGTTCTGAGTCAAATTCGTGACCCTTTGGGGCAAGTGGCTGGGACTTGGAGCCCCTCAGGTCTAAACCTTCTTCCTGTAACCCCTCTGCTAGTTTGCTGTCTACTTGCGCCACCATCAGGCACTCGGTCTTGTCTTGCATGGACCTCTGTACACGGTGCGTCCTCTGGGGAACACGGCAGGGCAGAGGTAGATCAGTTTAGTTTCACCGGGTCAGGTGAGTTGAAAGCAAAGTCCACGCCTGTTGCTGAGCGAGGATGCTGCAGCTGTGCAGCTTCCCGCTGGTTCCCATTCCCGGGTTCCCTGGCACCCTCAACTGAAAGATGCAGTGAGTTCCCGGATGAGCACCTGGGAACCTTGACCCAGACCACAGGTTTGCACCCTGTGATCATGGGGGCTCAGACTCCGGTGCCCCGAGGTGCCGCAGTGGCCAGAGCTCAGGGCTCATGGCTCCCAGTATTTCCTGTTTACTTATCTGATTTCTGTACAAGATGGAAGGAGAATATGTCTGCAAAACCACAGAAGTAGGCCGACTTCAGAGATATTTCAAGCCCGAAACAGGCTTGGTCACTTCCCTTTTGAGCTGTTCTTTGGGAAAGAATGGCTTCAGACAGTCACCTCCCCCATTTCCCCCCCACCCCCACTGCCTCCGGCTCAACAGCCTGTAGCCCCAAGGACCCCCGGATCCTTTGGTTCAGGGTGAAGCCAGCCCCAACGACGCCTCAGGTGCAAAATCAGCGAGGCATGCCCCTGCAGGTGCGTTTGCCCAGCAGTTCAGGAGTGAGTGCCTCCTTGAGCTGGTGCCCAGGCCTGTGAGGTTACCTTCCCCGCCTGCCTTTTACTCTGGTGGGTCTTTCAAATATGCTCCAAGCCACCCGTGTTCTGAAAAGACCACCACCGCCGTCTGGCCCTCCTGCTTGCCCTTCAGGGCTCCGCTCCAACAGTAACTTCTGAATTATTGGGTTGTCTGTGGCCAGCTCAGCGTCACCCCTCTCACTGCGGGGAGGCTGGGGGCTGCCACTTCCCCTCACCCCCTTACAGGCTAGCGTTGACCAGTGAAGGTACTCACGGGAGATATGGCCCATGAAGGTGTCGCAGCCAGGTACAAGGCTGGAAGCAGCTTTCAGCGGAGTTTCTGGAGAGGCTCACGCAGAGACTCCTGGGAAGTTCCCCTGGGCTGCAGGCTGACGTGGCCCAGGGGAAGTTCCCAGGAGTCTCTGCGTGAGCACCTGAAAACACTCATCAGGGATGCCTTCCCTACCCCTCACGCTCCTGCCTCCCACCCGTGGTGTGAGCCTCAGATTTCCCATATTAAGTCGCTTTATACTTGGGACACATAGAGTGGCTTCTGTTTTCACGACAGATTCCCTACCGATACTATGTGAATAGGATCAATGCCTATCTTCCCACCAAACCATGAGCGCCTTGTGGCCAGGGTCACCATCTTTGTCCTGGGTGGCTGTATCCCCAGATATTAGTCTACACTGAAGTAGAATGCATGTCGTCCCATTCAACAGATTGGAAGACTGAGCCCCAGGGTAGTTCACAAGAGAGTGGCAGAGCCACCAGCAACCTCTCGTGAGTGCATTCTTTCTTTGGCAGGAAGGCACCAGAAAAGCAAGAGAGAACTGGCTTAAAAATCCAGACAGCTTCTGAATCCCTATTTCCGGTGTTACCCCCTTCCCCCCCCCCCCCCCCCCGAATCAAGATGCTCGTCACACTGAAAGCAAGCCACAGGCCTCTCACCAGCACAGCTGAGTTACCATCGCCGCTTTCCAGTTGACAAAATTATTTCTCGTCTTTGCGTTTTACAGGTATAGCAATAAAGACCACTGTCAGGGGTATTATTACAATTCTTAACTATTAATGGAATTACGACGCTTGATGGAGTATTGGCAACGGAATGTACTCCTCACCACACGTAGGAACTTTTTATGTATTATCTCTGGGCTTCAGTGTTACCATAGCAATAAAATCCTTCTTCACCCAGATTATCGCCATTTTCAACAGCTAATGGCATTACTGTTTTTGTTTGTGGTGTTAAGCCCGAGAATAACGTGTAATCCCATCAGCAGTAGTGGAATCTGTAGTGTCCTTACACAACCATGGATGATGGATACAGTAACGGAATTAGTTCCTCTAAACCGGTCCTTGTCACTCCTCCTCAGCCCGGGCCTTTCTGTTTCTCTCACTCTGGGATCCTCATTTTAAAAAAAAAATAAATCTTTATTGTTCAGTTTATTACAGATGTTCCTCTGCCTCCCCCTTGCATAGCTCCCCTCCACCTGATTCCTCACCCCCACCCCCTGCCCTTCCACCCCCCCACCCCCCACCACTGTCCTCATCCCATTTGTTAAGGGAGCCTTTGGGGCATTCACCCATCGCACAAGCCTTCAGTGAGTGCCAGGGGCGCAGACGTCCAGGACGAGGGGACGACCTGGCGTAGCAGTTAGGGGATCTGGCTTTGGGGCCATCCGAACGTGCCTCTGAATCTCAGTTCTGATGGCTGGTCCTGGGTAAGTTTCCTTACTGCTTGAAGTTTCTGTTCCTTTATTCTGGAGGGAGAAAGAAAGAGAGAGGGAGGGAGGAGAGAGAGAGAGAGAGAGAGAGAGAGAGAGAGAGAGAGAGAGAGAGAGAGACCATTCCTCACCAGTCAAAGTAGGGGTGAGGACCAATGGTGACTATGTTTGCAATGTGTGTGGGAAAAATGCCTGGTGCACCGAAACCGGTTTGGCTCGGTGGATAGAGCATCAGCCTGCACACTGAAAGGCCCCAGGTTCGATTCTGGTCAAGGGCATGTATCCTGGTTGCGGGCACATCCCCAGTAAGGGGCGTGCAGGATGCAGCTGATCGATGTCTCTCTCTCATCGATGTTTCTAACTCTCTATCCCTCTCCCTTCCTCTCTGTAAAAAGAAAAAGACAAAAGAAAATGCCTGGTGCAGCACAGATGCTCAATGAATGCTGGGTTGATGATGTCATAACCCAGCCCCTTTTCTCCAAGGATCTGCATTCTAATCCAGCAGACACGCTCCATGCTCTTCGGGGTGCCTCTGAAGAGCCTGGAGCCTCGCTGGGATCCCTCCATCCGGGCTACTTGCTGCAGGTGACCGAGGCTGCGTCACAAAGCATGGGCCATGCTGGCATCGGGGAAAAAGGGGGGGAGGGCTTTCCAGGACGTGAGAACAGCCAGCCCAAACCCGGAGAGCCCAAGGGGGGCCCCCCCGAGTCGGACTGAGTGTCCCCCACAGGCGCTCTGTGACTTTGAGCAGCGCTCCCAAACTTCTTCCCGCTCCACGCGTGTAAATCCGGGAATAACAACACACCGAGCTGGGAGAGCCCGCAGGCTGGCTTTGGATGAAAGAACGCATTATCATATGAACTAATTACACGAATTAAAATAAATTAATTAAATAAGTGGCTTAATGAGATTAGCGCGTTTCTTGTTTAATTACCCACGACCGCTATTGATAACCGTAATGGATTCTGCGCTTCGGCAGGTGACAAGGTGTCAGCGAGCTGTGGAGTTGAAAACCGCCGCGGGGTGACGCAGGTCTGTAGGACGGTGACGGTACCAGGCCCGTGGCCGTGTCCTGTAAAACCCGTTTTTTTTGTCTCCTCCCTCAGGACAGGTCTCTGACTTCTGTCCCCGCCCCTGTAAAAGGAGTTGGGGCTGTCTCACCTCTGGGGGCGTCAGTGATGCTGAATGAGGCAACGGTCGCATCGAAGTCTGAGGTCGACTCTGGACCGTCCCTGTGTTAGACCTCCAGGAGCCAGCCCGGCAGCGTCAGGCACCGGGCATCCTCACGGGGACAGCGAGTGCCAGGGGGCAGGGGAGTGCCCATGGTGGCTCCTTCTTCCCTGTCCATCTTTCTATTTCACTGGTGAAACCGCTCAGGCCTCTACTTTTTTAAAACAATCCTCACCTGAGGATACTTTTTCATTGATTTTTTTTTTTTTTTTTTACATTTAAAAATTGATTTCAGAGAGGAAGGGAGAGGGAGAGAGAGACAGAAACATCAAAGATGAGAGAGAATCATTGATTGGCTGCCTCCTGCATGCCCCCCACTTGGGATGGAGCAGGCAACCCCGACATGTGCCCTTGGCCTGAATTGTACCCCATAACCTTCAATTCGCAGGCCAACGTTCTATCCATTGAGCCAAACTGGCCAGGGCTACATTGATTTTTATTTTATTTATTTATTTATTTAAAAATATATTTTATTTATTTTTTACAGAGAGGAAGGGAAAAGGATAGAAAGTCAGAAACATCAATGAGAGAGAGAGAGAGACATCAATCAGCTGCCTCCTGCACACCCCACACTGGGGATGTGCCTGAAACCAAGGTACATGCCCCTGACCGGAATCGAACCTGGGACCTCTCAGTCCGCAGGCTGACGCTCTATCCACTGAGCCAAACATTGATTTTTAGAGAGAGTGGAAGAGAGGGTGAAAGACAGGGAGAAATATTGTGAGAGAAACACATGGATTGGTTTCCTCCTGCACACACCCTGACCGGGGCCCAGACTGGGGAGGAGCCTGCAACCCGGTTATGTGCCCTTGACCGAATTGAACCTGGGACCCTTTGGTCCACAGGCCGACACTCTACCCACTGAGCCAAACGGGCTAGGGCCAGGCCTCTGCTTTTCAGCTGGCTCTCACAGCTCCTTTGGTGTGCTAATTACCACCACTCAGAGCAGCCCCGGACCTCCCTGCTGGGCAGAGCTGCAGCCAAAGGCTACTGACCGTCCTGGAGGCCACGAGGGCGTCAGCTGTGAGGCATCAGCCTCAGGACAAGGTTTGCAGGGTCTCTAGGCAAGGGGCTGCCCCTCCTCCGACACAGGGGTGGGGTGTGTCTACCGGCCCAGTGGGCTCAGAGGAACCTGGGCCAGTGCTCTCAGCCACGCCATCTCTGTCCCCACTCCAGGTCTCAGGGTCCGCTCCTCCTCCCTCGGCTCCCTGATCACCACAGGCCTGCGGTGGCCATGCCTGCCACCCTCTTTGCAGACCTTTCACCTTGAGTGAGAGCCAGGCCTGGCTTCCAGAACATTCCACCCGGCACCTGCAGGAGACAGAGGTGCTTAGTGCTGCCGTGAAGGCAGCATGATGCTGCTTTTTAAAAAATATATATGTTTTTTATTGATTTCAGAGAGGAAGGGAGAGGGAAAGAGAAATAAAAACCTCAATGATGAGAGAGAATAATAGATCAGCTGCCCTCTGCATGCCCCCTGCCAGGGATCAGGCCTGCAATCTGATATAAGTCCTGATTGGGAATCAAACCATGACCTCCTGGTTCAGAGGTCAATGTTTAACCACTGAGCCACGCAGGCCGGGCTCTGCCTTGAGGGGCTATCTGGCCGATCGCAGCTTGCCATTGGCTATTGGCAGGGTTTCTCAAGCCATAAAGAAAAGCCAGCTCACGACACAATCCCGATTCATGATAAGAGAGAATCATTGATTGGCTACATGCTGGTCAAGTCCACCACAGGGTTTCTCTGTCCATCCACCCCTCGCCTGGTCACCCCCAGGGGCAGCCCCAGAGCCGTGTGCTGCTCATTCCAGGGGTTAAGCATCATTCCCAAAGGTCCCCCTTGGCTACTTTCTAGGGCCACACCCCGACCCCCTTGTCTTCTCCTGGGTTCCCCCAAAGGTGTAGGTGGGGACAGTTTATTTAGAATGCGGTCCAGGAAGGAGAGTGAGGATGGAGGGACAGAAACCCCGGAAAGAAGGAAGCTAACGCAGGGAGCTGTCCTCATTTTGATAAAAAGGCCGAGGCGATCATTCCCAATGTACCTTCTTCTGCTTTTTTTTAATATATATATTTTGTTGATTTTTTATAGAGAGGAAGGGAGAGAGATAGAGTTAGAAACATCAATGAGAGAGACATCAATCAGCTGCCTCCTGCACACCCTCCTCTGGGGATGTGCCTGCAACCAAGGTACCTGCCCTTGAGCGGAATCGAACTTGGGACCCTTCAGTCTGCAGGCCGACGCTCTATCCACTGAGCCACACCGATTTTGGCATCCAAGGTACCTTCTCAAAGCCTTTGGGCGAGGTTCCAGAACCATTTGCCCAAGGACAGAATGGGAGAGTTTGTCACTGTCCCTGTCGTGCGATGGGGTGTTAGCTGCCCTCTCCTTTAAGCTCATACATTAGTGAGGGTTGAGTGGGCATCCCCCAGGCACCTGGGACAGGAAGTGAGCCCTGCACGGGGAGTGGGAGGAGGGGTAGAAGGGACCCCCCTGAGGTGAGGCAGCGGCTGGCTGCACACTCAGGGGACTGGTGGAGGCCCTGAGACCCGGCTCCCCTCAGCAGTGGCTGCAGTTGGGGGGCGGGGGCAGGTCAAGAAGACCAGGATGGTGCTCAGAAGTAGCCCACAAGCCGAGTGTTTGGCAAAGCGCCCGGTGCAGAGTGCGAGCGGACGGACAGAAAGGCAGCCCTGCTTCCTGCGGCCCCGGGAACGTGGCGCGCTGAATAATAGATGAGCCCCAGGGGAGAACGAGCGTCTGGCCTTGGGTCAGGGGCCTCATGCATATTTCAGCCGCTCAGCTCCGTGCTCAGAGGACGTGACCTCGGGGTCTCTGCGCACGTCCCCCCAAGATGTCTGTGCCGGACCGACAGGACTTGCAATGGTCGTGGCCGAGACGAGGTTGAAACCGGTGGCCTCTGTGGATTTCACAGCGGTGGAGGGGACAGCGAGGAAGAGGAGGACGGAGCCCCGAGGAGCGGGCCTGGCACACTCAGGTGGCTCCTCTCGCTCTGAACCTCCTCCTTGGCCTGTGTCTGCACCCAGATTCTATCACATCAAAACGCTCGCGGGAGGTCTGCCTCCCTGAAGCTCAAATGGACTCACGGTTCCCTGTTCCTCCTCCTGAGAACGACCGAAAATCCGGGACAGTACCTGGAAGATAAGCGAGAGAAGATTCTGGAGCAGTGGTTCTCAACCTTCCTAAGTCCTCGACCCTTGCATACAGTTCCTCATGTGGTGGTGACCCCCAACCATGAAATTTTGCTACTGTTAGGCATCGTGATGTAAATATCTGCATTTTCTGATGGTCTTAGATGACCCCTGTGAAAGGGTCGTTCGATCCCCAAAGGGGTCGAGACCCACAGGTTGAGAACCGCTGCTCTGGAGGGAGCGAGAAGGCAGACTGTCGAGTCAGCTCCTTGGGGAAGGGCCATCCAGGTTCCGGTGCCAGCGGCAACACCCCTCAGCAATGGGTGGCCATCCGGACATTCTAGGGGGAAGGAAGGCAAAGAGGACTTGTCCCCCCAGGTCCCCCTCCCCAAAAGGATGATGGGGAAGAGTCTGGACAGTGCTGAAGGGAGGTTAGGGAGTGGGAGGAAGTGGACGCGGTTGAAAAGGGCAACGTGGGGGGGTCCTTGTGGGCACGGACATATTCGTGGTTCTGTGTCATCATCGATATCCTGGTCGCACTGGAGTTCTGTGAGACGTTATTACCACTGGATGGGGGGGAGGGGGTAGGAACGGGATAAAGGGAACCCGGGTTTCACGCGAAACTCCCAGCGGCTCAAAAGAAAAACGTTTCATTGCAAATGCGTGACCTTGGGCAGGTCACCGCTCCCAGCCTCCGGTTCTCCCCTCGGTGACACGGAGGTGATGACGAAGACCCTCTGATGCAAACAGAAGCACCCAGGGTGCTGTGGTGCTAAGGAAAAGCAGGAAAGCAAGAAATGACCAGGACAGCACCTGACAGGAGGGCACTGCTTGCTGTGTGCTGGCAAGAATTCCTGCCAACTGTAACAAGAACTGCGTAGCCTGGGGTAGCTCCTTAGTCCTTAAATCAAGTTCCCACACTCAATCCTTTCACAGCCGGGCAGTTAGACCTGCCCAGGAGGGCCATTTTCCAGAGAATGAGGCTTCCACGAGTTGCCAAGGTCACACGGCGGGTAAGAGGCACCAGCGGGATTTGAACCCAGGCCTGCCTGTTCCTCCTGCCCCCACTTTGAACCCCGTAGCCCAGATACAGTGGTACCTCGAGATGCGAGTGCCCTAACATACGAGATTTTTGAGATACGAGGCGGCGAGCGAGCGATTTTTGCTTTGAAATACGAGCAACATTTGAGATAGGAGTCATCGTGTGGATCGACCAGCTGCACACGACCCACCAGTTTACTACGACTCGAGCGTCTCATAGTTTCCCACGCCTCAAGGTTACGGAACAAATTAAACTCGTATCTCGAGGTACCACTGTACTGGCTCTTCCTCCAGGTTTTTTTGTTCTGCGTGTCTGTCTTCACTTGCTCAGAAAGGTGCGTGGAGTTTGCCTTTGAGATGATGAAATCATGCCCCAGGCCCCCCGACCTTGACCCTCCAGCGGGCCAGAAACTTGAAGGTCAAGGTCAGTGAGGGCAATCGGAGAGGCCAGGACAAGTGGGCAGGCTGGGGTCCCAGAGCCGGTGACAAAGGACATAAGCAAGAGCAAGAGAAGTTGGTTAAAATCAAGAAAGGGGCTCCCCAGAGCGTGACCCCGCAAGCAGGCCAGCGCGGAGATGCACAGTGGCTCCTTGGTGACACTGTGGCATGCGTGGAGCAAGCGCCCTGGTCTCTCTGAGCCCCTGCTGGCAGCTGGGGGGGGGGCGGTGCCCAGAAGACCAGAGGAGGCCCCAGCAGTCAGCACATGGCATCAGTGCTGGCACGCAGTTGGTGCTTAATAAGCGCTCTCTCCTGCTCGCCCCACAGGAGGCTGATTTGAGAAGGACAACCCTCGTCACCAGGGTCAGAGGGCACGGTGACTCCGGTGCTGGTGGTGGTCTGCGATGGCGGGAAGCCTCCTTCAGCCGCGTGCGTGCAGGGGATGGGGGGCAGGGATGGAAGGCTGAGCTGGACTGTGCAAAAGGACCCCTTTCCCTGGATTTCTGGGAAGAAGGCTCAAGTCCAAGGTCTTTTCCCCTAAAGCCGGCTGTGTGGCTCAGGAGAAGAGGACACTAATAATAAAAACGGCAAGCACAGGAGACACTTAGCGCGGATAGCAGGCGGGCTTATCAGCAGAGCGCTCGGCAGGCGTTAACTAATTAAACCCCCTCCAAGGTGAGCAGTTATTGATTTGGGAGGAAAGTTGGGGGGAAGAAACAACAAAGCCGTGAGGAGGTGCTCACACCCAGCCAGCTTGGAGGGGTCTGTCTAAGCCACAGGTTCCTTCGTTTTCTAATGGCTCCATCCCCGGGGGCTGTAGGCTCCGCCCCAGAGGGTCTTGGGGGGAGGCTGAGCCCCCTTCCAGGCCTTGGGTCCTTTGCACCAAACCCTCAGAAGGTGCTGGGAACAAACCACAGCGACCGTCACGCTACTTCCTGTGCACGGAGCACACACTGTGTGCCAGGCAGTGAGCTAAGTGTTTACTGCCATCATTTCATTTCATGTTAACACACGCCCACGAGGTAATAACATTATATCCACTTTACAGGTTGAGAAACAGAGGCTGTGCAAGATGAAGTGATTTCCCCAACGTCCCATACCTAGCCAGGGAAGAACTGTATCTCGGGATTTCTGGAAGGTTCTGCACAGACATGCTGACATTGATCCTTAAACGAAACCTCCATCCTGGGCACCTGTTCTTTTTTTAAAAAATATATATATTTTATTGATTTTTACAGAGAGGAAGGGAGAGGGATAGAGAGTTAGAAACATTGATGAGAGAGTAACATCGATCAGCTGCCTCCTGCACACCTCCTACTGGAGATGTGCCCGCAAGCAAGGTACATGCCCTTGACCAGAATCAAACCTGGGACCCTTCAGTCCACAGGCCGACACTCTATCCACTGAGCCAAACCCGTCTCCACTCTGGTGCTATTTTATCCATCGGTTTCTTTTACGTATTAGATTCACATATGAGCGAGGTCACGTGATACTTGTCTTTCTCGGATGACCCTGAGCGTGGCGGGTGTGGCTTCAGTCTGAGACCTGCGTCTGACAGGCCACCTGGGTGCTCTCCCTGTCCCCCTCCCTCCAGGGACAGGGTCCCGGAGGAGGAGCGAGGGGGCACCGCCACCTGGGACAGCCCGTGGCTCCCTGGAGACCGGCAAGAGGGAGGGGCAGGGTGCACGGGCCTGGCTTCTCCTTCCAAACTCAGCCCGCAGGCAGCGTGAGGGGTGGCGGGGCTGGGAGTGGGTGCCGGTCTGAGTGCCTCCACGTGGAAGACCGAGGCAGGGGTGAGGCTTACGTGTCCTCCGTTCTTAGCACTGCGAGGAGCTCCATAGATAAGGGAGTCTGTCTGCAAGGCTGGAGGGTCATCCTCACTTTCCCAGGACGGTTGAGGGTCCCACGAGGCTCCCTCCCCCACGAGGATCCTAGGGGGTCCCTGCCTGAGGGAGCCTGGGATGCTCTGCATGGTCCCCGAGCCCACCCCTCCTCGCAGCTGGGACAGTGTCTCCTCAGAAGCCCTGCGGGCGCTTCCCACCGGAGCTCCGCCCCACGTACATGTTTTATTCCACAGCCATAAAGTGGGTCGGGGAAGAATTTACAATCGAGGCTATAAAGTCCTAT
The DNA here is from genome assembly GCA_004026805.1 of Lasiurus borealis. Classification (NCBI taxonomy): domain Eukaryota; kingdom Metazoa; phylum Chordata; class Mammalia; order Chiroptera; family Vespertilionidae; genus Lasiurus; species Lasiurus borealis. Next base: position 10,202 of record PVJN01034199.1, on the reverse strand, counting down.
CAGCAAAGAGGCTATTTCGTTGGGTTCAGGTGGAGGTGAGCTAGTTCAGAAGTTCACCACCTCCGGGCATTTCCGGGGAGCCGGTAACCCTCCCTGGCGCTGAAACCAGCTGGCGCGTCAGACGCAGAGGCTTCCTGAGGTCGGAACAAGGGTGGGAGGAGGGGGCACTGTTGATGGTCCTCAGACTGGACTGATAAAAGCCTGTGGGCTTGGGTGGTGCCCCCAAGACAGGCACGGGGTGGGTGGGTGCCACTTTCTCGGAATCACCTGTAGGCCACCTGGGAGGGTGTCTTCTCTGGCTTCTGTCCTTTCTGAACATGTCAAGGGAGGGCAGCGGGTGGCCCGAGAAGGAACCGGCTCACCCTGCCACGTGGTGTCCGGCCAGCCTCGGTTCACATCCTGATTCCCACTCACTGCCCGTGCGACCTTGGGCAAACCCCTCTTTCTCTCTGGGCCGGAAGGGCTGACCTTATGGGGGAAGCCAGGAGGCAGCAGACGGGGATTCAAGTGCCTAGTCTGCCAATGCTGACCATGGGTCTTCAATGATCTCTCCGGAATAGACGATGGTGATTCCCTTCTGCATTCGTTCCCATAGCATTATTATTATTATTTTTAAAAATATATTTTATTGATTTTTTACAGAGAGGAAAGGAGAGGGATAGAGAGCCAGAAACATCGATGAGAGACATTGATAAGTGGCCTCCTGCACGCCCCCTACTGGGGATGTGCCTGCAACCAAGTTACGTGCCCTTGACTGGAATCGAACCTGGGACCTTTCAATCCCCAGGCCGAGGCTCTATCCACTGAGTCACACCGGTGTCGGCTCCTGTAGTGTTCTTGATGCATATGTTTGCCGATGGGAGTGGCCGGAGGACTGAGGAGGCGGTCACGGAGACACAGGCCAGGAGCAACGGAGCAGAGCTGGGAGGATGCTCTGGACCCCTGCCTGTAATTAATCCCTCCCCGCAAGCTCTCTGTCTGAGATCCCGCCCTGTGTGTGCTGTCAGCCCACCAGCCCACACTGGCTTGATCCACCGGTCATGCCCTGAAACCCAGAGTTTTACGGAACTCTTTACAGACGCCTCCTTGAGTGAGTCCTTTGAGGGAGGCTGGGGAGCATTGCATCCTATGGCCCATCCTGGAAAGCCACATGCATTTCAGCAAACTCAAGGCTCTGAGAAGTCCTGCAATGAAGACAAACAAGCAAAGAACTTCTGTTTTCAAATATTGCCCCTACTCGGGCATTGCAGGGCAAATTATGTTCCACCAAACAGGCTCTAGAACAGAGGTTCTCAACCTGTGGGTCGCGACCCCTTCCCGGGGTCGAACGACCCTTTCACAGGGGTCGCCTAAGACCATCGGAAAATGCAGATATTTACATCACAATGCATAACAGTAGCAAAAATTTCATGGTTGGGGGTCACTACCACATGAGGAGCTGTATGCAAGGGTCACGGCCTTAGGAAGGTTGAGAACCACTGTTCTAGAAACGGACCGACAGGGAGTCCCACCTCTTGGGCAAGGCCCCACGTTTCCTAGCTGCGGTGGATTGGATGAGTCGCTCAGGTTAGTGGCCCACTTCACACCGAACCCCAAGTCCTCTCAGACGCTCCCAGGCCAGGGAGCTCTCCTCTCTAGTACCCTGTCCTCCCCAAGAGCATCTGCGCTCGTCGCCTCTCCAATAACCCCTGGCGTGGCTTCTGTTACTGGTTCCCGTGAGAGGCGGTGACTCAGAAATGGAGGAGTGTCTGCAGGCCTCTCCTTCCCCCCCGAAAAAATGTGGGGGGAGGAGGTTGGCTCCCTCTGGGATCTGCCCTGGTTTTGTCAGACGCTTCGTCCTCTGATTGCCCGGAGCCCCAGGGGCAGCTCACGTCCTGCCGTCCGCAGTCACTCTGTGCACACGGCTCAATGACAGTCAAGAAATTTCTAGAACTCCCCTCCGGAAAAGCAAGCTCCGAGAGCACAGTGGCCAGGGCCCTGCCATTTGCAGCTGAATTGCTAGCCCCGATGCGGCTTCCGGTCTGCGAGCACCGCTGAACGAACAAACGTGTCCTTCCCGGGGGTGGTCATCTGGCAGCTGAAACTGAACTTTGCTTTAGGGCCTGACATGCCGAGATCACATGCCGGATAAGAAAACAACTTTGTCCTGGGCTTGACTGCACCGTTAGGAGAATTCTAAAGAAGCACCCAAGCCTGGGAGTCAGAGTTCCCGGCACTTCACACCCAGCTGCCACGGACTCTGTTCCAGCGGTCAGCTGCTTCGCTCTGCAGGCCCTGGGAGTTTCGTTCATGCTGTTCCACTGGAAGCCCAGCTCTCTCTCTCTCTCTCTCTCTTCCCCCCCCTCCAACCTCAGCCTCAGCAGTTGGAAACCTCCCACACCTTTGTGAAAATTCTTCAGACCCCTCAAGGCATTCATTCATCTCTCCTTTACTGCAGCGGTTCTCAACCTGTGGGTCGTGACCCCCTTGGGGGTCGAACGACCCTTTCACAGGGGTCGCCTAAGACCATCGGAAAATCAGATATTTACATCACGATGCATAACAGTAGCAAAATTTCATGGTTGGGGGTCACCACCACATGAGGAACTGTATGCAAGGGTCGCGGCCTTAGGAAGGTTGAGAACCACTGCTCTAGTGGAAAGGACTACCACTTGCTCTGGCCTTTTTCTCCCTTTTATTAAGGCTTTGGGACACACCCCTCCCCTTTAGGCAGGAAATAACAAAACAGAAATTAACATGAAACAAACAGGTAGAGGCTGCTTCAGCGAACAATGTTTTCATCTAAACAGTGAGTGATTAGCTCTGACCTTTCAGAGCAGTTAAGGTTGATCAGCCTTCTGGCCTCCTGTTTTCATCCATTTAGTGAGAACAATGTTTGGTTTCAGACAGTTAGTGACCACCACCACCATCTCACCTGAGTGCCATTTTGTGGGTGAAAACCTTTAGGATCTGCTCCCCCAGCAACTTCCAAGTCTATAATATGGAACTAACTATAGTCAGCCTGCTGTCCATCAGATCCCCCAAACTTATTCACCTCAAAAAGGGGAGTTTATACTCTTTGGCCAACACCTCCCCGTTTCTACACCCCCAGCTCTTGGCATCCACCATTCGACTTCCTGTTTCTCTGAGAGTGGCTTTGTGAATCTTCCACCCAGAAGTGAGATCATGTAGCATTTGTCTTTCTCAGTCTGACTTATTTCACTTAGCATTCATCCAAAAGCTAAATGAGATCGTGGAGATAAAGCAATTTGCTCTGCATCCATTAAGTGCTAAAAATTGGTATTTTTGATAATACCAGTTATTCCCATTTTCATGCCACTTAGTCAACAGGGAAGAAAACGGATGTCAGTGATAAGATGTAGAGAGCAAGCAATAACAGAGGTACGCTTAGAAATACTATAGCAAAATCGAAATGGAATTCTAAAATCTGTTCAGATAACCCCCAGATACACTTCCCTGCACTTCCGGTCCCTATTGGCAGAGCAGAGGCCCCCCGGACATCCTGCCTTCACGGAGGGGTTCCTTTCCATGGCAGGAGGCTGTGGGCTCTGGCGCCTGGATGGGGCTACCTGCCTGGCTGAGCCGAGGCGGAAATGGGACCAGCAGCATTGGGGTGTGGGCAGCAGCCTCCCTGGGAGTCACCCCCTCAGTGTTTTTTTTTTTTTTATATATTGTATTGATTTTTTACAGAGAGGAAGGGAGAGGAATAGAGAGTCAGAAACATTGATGAGAGAGAGACATTGATCAGCCGCCTCTTGCACGCCTCCTACTGGGGATGTGCCCACAACCAGGACACATGCCCTTGACAGGAATCGAACCTGGGACCCTTCATTCCACAGGCCGACGCTCTATCCACTGAGCCAAACCGGTTTCGGCCTTCAGTGGTTTTGATGTTGTACCCAAAGTCTCAAAACAGGCGCTATCCAACCTTTCCTTCCCATTCTACAGATGGGCACACTGAGGCACAGGGCTGTGGGAGCAGGTGGGGAGAGTGCAGCCCGAATCTGGAATCTTCCATTGCTAGCCCAGCGACCTCTTTCTCTGCCCTGGTCTGCATCTTCCCAGAGGGCTTTGGAACGCCCTGGAGCAGGAGCCGAGGGACGGTGACCTGCAAACTGCCACATGGCTGCCTCCTCATGGGACCTGACATGTGGGACCCTCCAGCCCCTTGTGAGCCTGAAGGTTGTAAAGCATCACCCCCCAAGTTCCCTGGGGGGCTGGGCGCTCAAAGACTAAGGTCGGGTAACTCCAGGGGAAGGCTTCATCACCTGGGACCAACCTGTCATTCAATTAAAAAAAAATATATATATTTTATGGACTTTTTTTACAGAGAGGAAGGGAGAGGGACAGAGTCAGAAACATCGATGAGAAAGAGAGACATCTATCAGCCGCCTTCTGCACACCTCCCACTGGGGATGTGCCCACAACCAAGTACATGACCTGGACCGGAATCGAACCAGGGACCCTTCAGTCCGCAGGCTGACGCTCTGTCCACTGAGCCAAACTGGTTTCGGCATTTTTCAACTCGCCACGTGTTCTCAGGTGGTATTTTCCGCTGCCACAGCGGGATTTCGAACCCGTCTACACAGCATCGTTTGATCAGCGGAGTTGGTGAGCTGTGTTCACTGCTGCCCGAGGATGATGCCGGCATAGTCTGGTCTTGGCTTTGGGTGTAAACATTCCAGTTTATCAACATTTGAACTCCAGAAAGTCTTTCTTCAGCAAGGTAAATGGGCAGAGCAAGTCTGGTTGGGGAGAACTGGTTCCACAGGTAAAGGCAAGAGGCAGTGTGCCAACACAGTGCAGGCAGAGAGGACGGGGCAGGGGGTCTGAGAGATGCTGGGTCTCTGGGGCCTGAAGTGGTACAGAGGCGCCTGTGGTCTCAGCCTGGTGATGCTCTGGGTCTCTCTCTCTCTCTCTCTCTCTCTCTCTCTCTCTCTCTCTCTCTCTCTCTCTATATATATATATATATATATATATACACACACACACATATATATTTAAATAGGTTTTTATTGCCCTGACCAGTTTGGTGAAAACATTTAAGATCTACTCTCCCAGCAACTTCCAAGTATATAATATTAGATCCCCCAAACTTATTCACCTCAAAACGGGAAGTGGATAGAGTGTCGGCTGGCAGACTAAAAGGTCCTCAGTTCGATTCCGGTCAAGTTGCAGACACATCCCTGGTAGGAGGTGTGCAGGAGGTAGCTGATGGATGTTTCTCTCTCATTTATGTTTCTAACTCTCTATCCTTCTCCCTTCCTCTCTGTAAAAAAAAAATCAATAAAATATATTTTTAAAATGTTTTTATTGATTTGTAGAGAGAGAGAGGAAGGGAGACAGGACAGAGAGATAGAATCTTGATGAGAGAAGAACATCATTGTTTGGCTGTTCCACTTGCACCTCCCTTCCCAGGGCATTGAACCTGCAAACCAGGCATGTTCTCTGACCAGGAATTGAACCGGCGACCTCTTGGTTCCTGGGGTTGATGCTCAACTGCTGAGCCACTCCAGCTGCGAGGAAAGCTTTTGAAATGGGTGAAATAAAATACAGAAGATTGTAAAAGAAGCCAATTATAACGAAATCCAGCTCCAAATAGTAAAACACGTGTGTTCCTGCAGCTCATGCTACATGCGCTTCTTTATGAACACACTCAATCTCCCGGGGTATCTACAGTACCCACAAACAGACGGAAGTGTCGGGCGGATGTAGTCACAGGCGTGGGGAGCCCACCACTGTGTAACTTGTCTGCAATCACAACAGAAGGAGATGCTAAGTCTTAGCGAGGGGTCCGTGACAATACGGAGGCTCATGTCTTCGCGATGTAGACATATAATAAGGCAATTTTCTGAGCTGACAAGGGGTTCGTGTTTGGAATAAATGGATAGCTATTAAGGTTAAACAGAAAAGTGTTAAATAATGTCCTTGTTTTCTTTACAAGATATTTTTTTCTGGATTTTTAAAAAGCCCTTTTACACGGTCAAATGTGTTATAAATGTATTTTTTTTTGTAATAAAAATCCCTTTGTTTCCCCACCATAGTCGGGAACATGTCTTCATTCCCCCCCTGTTAAGCCACAATTTAAGGTGGAAGAGAGCCGTGTAGTTCTCACGGTCTGGATGTATTATATCCCAGGTCCCCCCACTAAGGAAATGATCTCTTGAATGTCAGGTGCTCCCCCCACTCAAGTCCCCTGGTGTGGCCAGAGGAAAGGCCTTTGGCGTGTGACACTCTGCTACTTCCTGTGGGTGACAGACAGGCTTTTCCTTGAGCCTCCGTCTTCATCATCTCTATAGGGCCGACTGCCACCTGAACCCCACAGAGATGGGGATGGGAGGAACGGGGTAGGGGCTCGGCAAATATGAGCTCCCTCAAGGTGCACAGCTGATGTGACTGTACGTGATGCCTTTGGTACCCTCCTCTTTGCCTGTAAGCCCCCCATCCCCAGTTTTATTGAGGTGTAATTCACAAATAAAGATTGTATGTATTTAAGGCAGATAACGCGATGGTTCAATATGTATTGTGAAGTGATTATCAGTCAAACGAATAAACACATCTCTCCCCTCACACAGTTATTATTATCATGATCATGATCATCATTATTATTGGTGCAGTGAGAACACAGGGTCTGCCTCATAGCAAAGTTCAAGAGCACAAGAGAGTATTACAGGGTCACCAGGCTGGATGTCAGCTCCCAGAGCTTAATTCATTTTATAATAGAAAGTTTGTGTTCTTTGATTAATCTCTCCCCATTTTTTCTCTCTCCCCTCCCCCCCCCCACCTCCAGCCTCTGGTAATTCCTGTTCTACTCTCTGGTTCTATGAGGTCAGCTTTCTGAGATCCCACATAGTAAGTGAGATCAGACTGTTTCTTCCCTCTGTCTGGTTAATTTCACTTAGCACAATGCTCTCCAGGTTCATCCATGCTTTGGCAAGTGGCAGGATTGCCTTATTTTTTTTTCTTTTGTGGATGAATAACATTCCATTGCATGCATACACACACACACACACACACACACACACACACACACACATCTTTATCCATTCATCTATAAATGGACACTTAGGTTGTTTCCATATCTTGGCTATTGTGAATAATGCTGCAATGAACACGGGAATGCAGACATCTCTTGGAGATGCTGATTTGACTTCATTTGAATATATACCCAGAAGTAAGATGGCTGGAGCACAGGGTAGTTCTATTTTTAACTTTTTGAGGAACCCCTGTACTGTTTTCCATAATGGTTAGAGCAATTTACATTCCCACCACTGTTGCCTAAGAGTTCCTTTTTCTCCAAACCCTTAGTCAATACCGGCTCTATGCTGCCATTAGAATAGTTTATAGTGCTATTCATTTCCTGTGGGGGTGGAAAGGTCAAAGTCTAAGACACATTGGGTTTCACGGAGTTACACACTCTCCTAGACCAGCGGTTCTCAACCTGTGGGTACGACCCCTTTGGGGGTCGAACAACACTTTCACAGGGATCGCCTAAGACCATTGGAAAACACAGATATGATTCATAACAGTTGCAAAATTACAGTTATGAAGTAGCAACAAAAATAATTTTATGGTTGGGGTCACCACAACATGAGGAAGTGTATTAAAGGGTCTCGGCATTAGAAAGGTTGAGAACCACTGCTCTAGGCCTTGTTGTTAGTCCCGTCGATCTTCCCAGAAACGTTGAGAGCAACAGGCTCTGTGGTTCTTGACCAGGAAGCTGCAGCTTACACATTTCCCCAAGTGACGCACCCTGGGAATATTCTTCATCCAACAATGTAAGCACATCTCCCGAACCACCGATGTCCGGGGTTTCTAGCTCTAGAGAAGACCACAGAGAGCATCTTAGCTACATCTCCAAGGAACTTTTTCGTCTCAGCATACAGTAGCTGAGATGTGTTTGGCATCTACCATGTATTAGACATGCTAGGAGACTCTCTGTGCCTCTGTTTTCCATCGATACAATAAGAATGTGACAAGTATGCTGAGACCGGTTTGGTTCAGTGGATAGAGCATCGGCCTGCGAACTGAAAGATCCCAGGTTCGATTCTGGTCGGGGGCATGTATCTTGCTTGTGGACACATCTCCAGTGTGGGGCGTGCAGGAGGCGGCTGATCGATGTCTCTCTCTCATCGATGTTTCTGACTTGCTATCCCTCTCCCTTCCTCTCTGTAAAAAATGAATAAAATATATTAAAAAAAAGAGAATGCTACAAGTATCTCGCCCCTCGGGCTGTTAGGAGGGTTCAGTGAGTCATACTTACTAAGTGTGTAGAAGAGCACATGGTACTTTACCTGTGCTTACTAAATATGCAGACATTTATCCATGTAGCATCTTTGCAAATGAGGCAGATGGGTTCCCGCAATCAGATGAGGAAACTGAGGCCTGAGCTTAAGATCCTTGACGTTCTTTGTCAGGGGAGGGGGACTCTGCAATCTCATTCGGTGCCGTCAGGGGAGCTGCCGCGGACTCCCAGCCGGGAAGGATGCCGGAATGTGCCGGACCTTTCTGCCCTCATCCGTGTGTTCGCTCTCTCCTGTGCACTCACCATGCTCCAGCCCTCCAGCCTTCCCACTGCGGAGACGTTGGACTTGCCGGGCTAGTGCGCGGGCCACTGCCCCTCGTCTTCTCAGGGTGAGGTCTCAGCTTCCATCTCTTGATCCCACGGAGGCTTTGCCTGCTCCCCCGGTTTAATGATTCCCTGTCCCGTTATGACCACATCACCCATTGGAGATCTTCCTAGTTCTCTGAAGCGATGATATTTATTCTTGTTTACTCTGTTCTTATTTGTTTCTCTTCCCTCCACACCAGGATATAAGCTCCAACCCAGAAGGACATTTTTTTTTTTCACTTTGCACATGATTGTTTTCCTCCCTTCACGTCGTGCTTTGAACAAAAAGGTGCTCAAATATTTGCGTATGATGCTCTGCGCATCTGAATGCTCCACTCCTAAGGAGCTCATACACACGGGCTTTCTGGAAGCTCACTCCTGCCTGAGGCCATCGGCTCTGCTGTCTGTGGCTAGGACTGTTCGGAAGTCCCTTCTCTAAAGGGATCACCTCTGCCCTTTTGGTACCTGCAGAACAAGTCTCTTCCCACCACCTTTGGAGGAGAGCTCTAGCTGGTGACCCCATCTTTCGTTTGTCAAAAGACGGTTTGTCTTTCCTTTCTCCCCTTCACGTGGCCTCTCAGGTGAGACATACTCGTGGAGATCCCAGCCCCCACCTTATCTTTCTTTTTTTAAAAATATATTTTGTTGATTTTTTACAGAGAGGAAGGGAGAGGGATAGAAAGTCAGAAAAATCGATGAGAGAGAGACATCGATCAGCCGCCTTCTGCACGCCCCACAGTGGAGATGTGCCCGCAAGCAAGGTACATGCCCCCAACTGGAATCAAACCTGGGACCCTTCAGTCTTCAAGCCAATGCTCTATTCACTGAGCCAAACCGGTCTCGGCCCCACAGGTGGCTGGCTGCTTCCTGTCTAGTACCAGGGAACAGAAACCCACTCAGTCTTCTAGCCCCAGGATGAAGAGGAAACTTGGGCAAATAATTCCTATTTCTAGAAGTTTATTGTGCTACTCATCTATTTCCTGTGGGGGTGGAAAGGTCAAAGTCTGAGACACACTGGGTTTCACGGGGTTAAACACTCTCGTAGATCCTGGTGTCTCTCCCGTGGGTCTTCCCGGAAATGTGGAGATGCAATGGGCTCCGTGGTTCTTCACCCGGAAGCTGCAGCTTACACATTTCCCCAGCGGACTCACGCTGGACGTACTCTTCATCCAACCCCTGTCAGCATCTCCGGAACCACCCCTGTCCTGGGCTTCTGATTGGGGAAATCCTTCACTAGATGTTTCTTAGCCTTTCTGGCTCTAGGATTTTCATCATTCTGCAGTGGAACCTTGTAGGGATCGAACATGATTCTCCTACTACGTCCGCAAGGAGAGGCCTGCCTGGCCCGCCACGGATGAAGGGAGCAGACGCACCGGGAAGGAGCTTAGATGCTTCTCTTTCCGCATCGCCGTGGGCAGCCATCTTTCTTCCTTGTCTTCCCTCTTCTTTCCCCAACCCCCAAGCAGGTTTATGACCCCCTTCAAATAACATCTCGGGATTCTCGGGGAGATAAGAGCCACCAGGTAATTGTTTGGGAGCTGTAAATGACTTAAATAGGTTAGGAGTCTAATTACCACTAAATGACTTTATT
>PVJN01034198.1:0-22929 GCA_004026805.1 Lasiurus borealis | reverse complement strand
CAGGGACACGGGGGGTCCAAGTGTGGGGAGGGGACACTCAGCAGACTCACCCACAGGACCAGGCACAGCCGGCTGGTGGTGCTGGGGGGGTGTGGTGGTGCATGGTGGGGTGCTGGGGTGCGTGGTGGTCCTGGGGTGCGTGGTGGGGTGCGTGCCCCCGGGCTGGCCGCTGGCCGAGGCTGGCCAACAGACCCGGGGCCGGCAGCCCGGACAGCTGGGCCTCCAGGGGACACCCTCGGGCTCAGGGCCCTGTGGACACCGGGCGGGGGCCGAGGAGCCGGGAGAGGATTCCGGGCGAGGGTGAGGCCTGCGCACCGTCCTCTGGGGCAGCCGGAGGCCCTCCCAGCTTCACGGAGGCCGGGTGCTGCCTGAGGGGGGCGCTGCCTGCCTGCGGGGGATGTACAGCCCGGTCCCAGGAAACTGCCCGTGGCCCCGGCTGGTGGGCATGTCCCAGCCCCACCCGGAGCGAGAGGCCCAGGCTCCGCCCCTCACGCCGCCTCCCCTGCATGAACCTGTCGGGCGGAGGCGGAGGTGGTTCGGGGCCGCACCGTCCGCCACCTCTGGGATTCAGTCGCCACGGGCAGCACCGGCTCCGGCCTGGCTGTAGGGGGCAGCACCGGCTCCGGCCTGGCTGCGGGAGCAGAGTCAGGGGCCCAGGGGTCCCGGCGTGGACGGACCGATGTCCTCGGAGGCTGGGCCAGCCGCCCCTGGGGAAGGGGTGGGGGGCGGGTAGACTGAGCCGCGGAGGGACCGAGGCCCGGGGTCTCAGGGCAGAGGGGTCCCTAGGCGAGGCTGGATGTCTGAAGCCATGCACGTGGCTCCTGCTGCCTCTCCTTTCCCCAGCCACCTGTCCCCTGAGCAACGGTTCTCAACCTGTGGGTCGCGACCTGTTTTCAGATGGTCTCTGCAGCAGTGACCTAGCAGGGTCACCTGAGACCATCAGAAACACAGATATTTACATGACGATTCACCACAACACGAGCAACTGTATTAAATGGTTGCGGCGTTAGAAAGGCTGAGAACCACTGCCCCCGAGGCTGGGCCTGAGCAGGAAGTGCCAGGACCCTGGCCAGTCCCCCAGCAGCTGCCCCCTGAGCGGCCGGGTGCCCGGCTGACCCTCCGGGAGTGGCCCAGCCTGACCCGTCTGCGGGGCGGGAGCAGACGGAGTGAGAGAGAGGGACCCACGGCCACCGGGCGGCAGGACGGCCCCTCCCCCGCAGAGCGGCCTCAGCCTGAGGCTCTCGGCGCTGCCGGCCCGGTGACCCGCTGACCGCTGACCGCCGCCTCCGGAGACCCCCCGCAGGGACCGGGTGTGGGAGCCAGCCGCCCCTTCCTCCTGGGCGGGCCGGGCGCCCAGGGTGACTAATCCCCCAGCCCAGCCCGACCTTCCTGCCTGGCACCCGGGCCGGCGGCGGCAGGAAGTAACCTGAGCGGGTGCCTGCCCGCCCCCCACGGCCACAGCCCCCCGCCGCCACCGGGTTATGCAAGTGACACTTTCCGGAAAGAGCTGCGCGCGGAGCTGGGCGCGGCCCGCGGCCCCCACACCGCCCGCCGCCGTGGCTCCTCCAGGCCCAGGCCCCCCTCCCTCCCCGCACCCCCCGCTGGCCTCGGAGGGCGGGTGACACATCGCCTGGCGGGGGCACACGGCCAGGAGGAGCCCCCAAGCCCGGGCAGCTCTGGAGCCCGCTGCCCCGGCTCTCACTGGGGTCACCCCAGGCCAGACACCCCAACCCCCTGGGGAGCCCGTGACCGTGGTGGGCAGGGTGCTCACAGCCACTCCGGCGCCCAGAGACCGGGGACTCCAGGGACCGGGCCTCCCGCCTGGCACCAATGCCCTGGAGAAGGCCACCTGGTCCGAACCTGGGCGCCGGGCACACACGGGCCTGGGCCTGAGCCGTGGGCCGTGGGCGACTTCTCAGACAGGGATCTTGGGCACATCCTGGCCCAGGGGCCGAGCCAGGGACACCGTGACCTCCGAGGTGGCCCTGGGCTCGGGGAGCACAGACCTGAGGAGAGGGACGAGGGGACCCAGGGCGGGCAGGAGGGCAGCGGACAGGAGGGCCGTTCCCCCAGGACACGCAGCCCCTGCCCTGAGGGGCGCCGGGACCGGGACAGCAGGGCCCTGCAGGCAGAGACATACCCCGTGGGCAGGAGGCCGCGGGCACAGCCCAGGGCAGGAACCGGACAGTGACGGTCAGCAGCGGCCGGACCCGCCGCCCGGGCAGCGCCCCCCTCTCCCTGGCCCTCTGCATGTCTCCTTGGGACGCAACTGCCTCTCCTCAGTGACTGAGCTGCCAGGTGGCCCCAGGGGTGGCCACACCCTGGGCGGGGGCTGGTGGGGGACAGGACCCCCAATGGAGGGAGCAGCTCCGGAGTCAGCTCGGCCGAGGGTGGGTCCTGAGGAAGTTGGCAAACGGGCCGTGGAATCTGCGCGTCAGCGTCTTACTCAAATATCCTGTCCGCGCCCCACGGAAGAACCGGAGGGCGCTGCCCTGACTGCCAGGGGAGGGGGGTGGCACAAGGAGGGGGTGCACTGTGGTCCCCGAGGGCCACCCACGGCGGCTGGGGCTTCGGGTGCCGGGGGCTCAGGGCCGGCAGTGCTGCCGGGGACGAACAGAAGGGACCGTGGGGCAGTGGGTGAGGGAGGGGTCTGGACTCCGTGGCTGGAGTCCGAGGGGCCGTCCAACCAGGCGGAGGGTGGGAGGTCAGGATGCCGGGTGCCTTGACGGGGGACGGGAAGGGCCAGGCCTCTCGACCCTGCTGTTGGGGTGACAGGAGCAGACTAGTGGGGGTGAGTGGTGGGGGGTAGGGGGGCTGGGAGGGCAGAGGGTGGAGGGGCTGGAAGGGGAGGTGACCGTGGTCGAGGAGGGGGTGCGGGTGAAGGGTCAGGACTGCTCCACAGGTGGGGAGGGGGGTGGGAGCCGGGACTTGGGGAGGGTGGTGGCTGTGCCCACCCAATGTAGGCGGGTGGGTGGGCGGACGTGGTCCCGACCCAGGCCGACTCCGCACAGCTCTCGGCTCGCCCCGGGGAGGCCCTGAGAGGGGAGAGGAGTGTGGGCCTCGTCCGCTGGCCAGCAGCTAGGGACCTGGGCCAGAGACCTGGCCCTGGGGTTTCCCAGACGGAGGGACAGGGGTTCCTGGAAGAGGGTGTCACCAGCTGTGGGCAGTGTGAGGCTCTGATGCCTGGAGGCGACCAGCTGCCACAAAGGGGCCTTCTCCTGCCCCCCCTCTCGGTCACCCTCCCCCCACCTCAGTGGTTCTCAGCCTTCCTAAGGCCGCGACCCTTGCATACAGTTCCTCATGGGGTGGTGACCCCCAACCGTGAAATTTCGCTACTGTGATGCATCGTGATGTAAATATCTGCATTTTCCGATGGTCTTAGGCGACCCCTGTGAAAGGGCCATTCAACCCCCAAAGGGGTCGCGACCCACAGGTTGAGAACCGCTGCCCTACCTCCATCCACCTAGAGGGCCACACCAGGGTTGCATTTCTTTGCAGAACAGAAAAAATAAAGTAAAATAAAATGTAAAGCCTGGCCGGATGGCTCCCCAAGCCCCGTCTCCCCTCACTAACCTCCCCCCCCGCCCTGTTCCCCACCTCCCTGCGGTCCTGGCCCTTCACCCGCCCCCACACCTGGGAACCAGGGACTCACAGTTTGGTTCCCGGTCAGGGCCCAGGCCCGGGTTGTGGGCTCCATCCCCAGCGCGGGGCGTGCAGGAGGCAGCCGGTCAGTGACCCTCTCGCATCACTGACGTTTCTCTCTCTCTCTCTCTCTGCCTCTCCCTTCCTCCCTGACATCAATAAAAGTGTAGTTTTAAGAAAACATGATGCCGAAACTGGTGTGGCTCAGTGGACAGAGCGCTGGCCTGTGGACTGGAAGGTCCCGGGTTCGATTCCGGTCAAGGGCATGTATCCTGGTTGCAGGCGCATCCCCAGTGGGGGGCGTGCAGGAGGCAGCTGATTGATGTCTCTCTCTCATTGATGTTTCTAACTCTCTATCCCTCTCCCTTCCTCTCTGTAAAAAATCAATAAAATATATTTTAAAAAAGAAAACATGAAGTGTTACCGTTGCGAAGCCGGTGCGTCCCGGGTCCGAGGGAAGCGTGTTTGCGACTAACGTTCCACAGAGCACGGATGTGAGGACCATGCCCAGGACCGCGGACGAGAGCCAGCCTGACACAGGGACAGAGGCCACAGGATCAGCCCTGGGGCTCAGGACCCACCTCGGCCAGTGTCCCCCTCCCCTTCCCGCCCCCTGGACCTCAGGAGCCGGGGGCTGCGTGGGTGGGGCTGGCCAGAGGCTGCAGGGACAGCCCCCAGGACCGGCCGGAGCTGATGCAGCCGGACACAGCCCGCCCCACCTCCAGGGCAAACAGCCCGGAGGGGACCTGGCACCGCGAGCAGGAGGTGGGGGTCAAGTCCCCTCCCCCTCGACAGGCCCCAGGGGTCTGCCTCCCCTCCCCCCCCTGTGCCAGCTCAGAGCCACCCTGTCCTTCCGAGAGCGCCCATGCCCTGGAGGAGCAGGCAGACACCGGGAGGCCCCCGTTAGCGGCCTAAGTCAGGGACCCGGCCCACCGGGGGATCCAGCTGTGCGTGCACCAGGCAGCTGGGCACCTGCAGGTGGCCCCCAGGTGACAGCGATGGCCGGGCCCCATCCCCTCGGCTCAGTCTCCTGTGCCCCAAGCCAGGCCCACGGATGGGGAGATTCCCCTTCCTGAACCCCCACCCCCGCCTGCGGGCAGCAGCTGCCCCTCGGGTCGCAGAGGAAGGCAGAGCCGGCAGATGGACCCGGGCAGCGGGCAGGGCTGGGCGTGGATGCCGGCCACTGGCCTCGGTACCAGGCACCTGTCAGCACGGCGGGGGGGGGGGGGCGGGGGGGACCGGGGCTGTGAGGGGCCGCGCTGGGCCCCTCTGCCAACTCTGCGGTTGCTGAGCCAACACGGGGTTCCTGGAGGGAAGGGAGGGCCTGTTTGCCGGCGGACACCCGGTTAATCTCCTCCGGGGACCCAGGCAGAGGCCCCGCCGCTGTTTGCTCGGCCCTGAGCCGCCTTAATCCTGAGCAAACGGGCCCGGGCGGCCGGCCTCCTCCTCTGTCCACACCGCCCGCCGCGGGCCGCGCCGTCCCCACCGAGCGGGCTGCGCTCCCCCTCGAGGGGCCCCGGGGAGACTCCGCAGGCCTGGCTCTGTCTGGGGGCGCTGCTTCGGCAGGGCAGATGCCAGGGCTGGGGGAGCAGAGGAGGGGGGCCTGCTGGCCGCTCAGGGGGCTCTGCTCAGAAGATGGAGGGTGTCCCCACCCTGACAAGGCCTCCCTCCTTCGGCTTCCTCTCCCCACCTCCCCCGTTTCCTCCACCCATCCCAGCCCCCACTGTGTCCCCGTCCCAATCCAGCGAGGGCTCCTGCACCCAGCCTCCCTCCCGGCCCCCAAATCACAGCCAGCGTGGACCTGCTGGGATGACGCATGCTTTGCTGTGATTTCACGTTTCTGGATAAGGTGCAGGGACAGTGGGTGGCCCTCCCTCCTAGTCACACTGCCCACTGCCTTCCCCTGCCTCCTGCTGCTTGCTCAGGGATGCCCGCACCTCCCTCGCTCTGAGTCTGCCTGCTTTTCTCAGGCTCTGCTGCATAAGAAGCAGCCCTGGCCCCTTCACCCCAGGAGGCGGGCGGGCATCTCCTGGAAACGGGGTGAGTCAGAATGACCAGCACCCCTCCTCCACCCACTGTCCTGCCCACGCTCACTCCTCTGCATCTGGGATCTGAGCCAGGACCCCGAGTCCCCTGGGCGCTGTGCATTGCGTCTCCTTCCACCTGGAATCTGCCCTGACCCCTGGGACGGGGGCCCCGTCCCAGGGGCCCTTGGCTCGGGGCTCTCGGCTCGAGTGCGTCTACCTCAGGGATACCGGCTGCCTCAGCACCGGGCCAGGCTGACGCGATGGGATAAGCCTCAGATATCCATGTTCACGGTCGACACCTCCGTGAACCACCCACCAAGGGGACAGAGACCTCAGCATCACCCACAATCAGGAAGAATCTTTGTGAAAACTGTTGGGGAAAGTTTCCAAACAAAGGGGCCCCCATGGCCTTCGGCAATAGCAACAACAGCAACACAACCACAAGCCTGTGTATAAACACACACACGCACACACACCCCATCCAAAGAAGCAGAATAAGTTTACAAAAGTCATCCCGAGGAGAAGCCCGGGTGTCAGACTTACTAGACAAAGACTTTAAGAAACCCGCCTTCACTAAGCTCAGCGAGGGGAGGGACGCAGGGGCGAGGACCACAGGAAGTCGGGGAAATGCGCTCGCACCGAAGGAGACGTTCACAGAGAGGTGGGGATTCTCTCTGAAAGGACGCGCAGCGGTGGAGAAACACAACGGACGTGGAAAATTCACTCCAGGGGCTCCACGCAGCCGTGAGTGGGCAGAAGAAAAATGTGATGAACTGGAAGACAGGGCAATCCAAGGCGTCAAGTTTGAGGAGCAGGAAAGAAAAGACGAGAGAGAGAGAGAGAGAGAGAGAGAGAAAGAGAGAGAGAGAGGTGAGTAGAGCCCACGGGACTGTGGGACATCACCAGGTGCGTCAACATCCGTATAACGACCGTCCGAGCCGAGAAGGAAAAGGGACAGAACCATTGTTTGAAGAAATAAGGCTGAAAACCTCCAAGAAGCTCAATGAACTCCAGCAGGACCAATTCAAAGACACGCTCCCTGACATGCATTGTCACCAAACTGCAGAGAGGCAACGTGGGGACCTTAAAAACGCCAAGAGAGCCCTGACCGGTGTGGCTCAGTGGATAGAGCGTCGGCCTGCGGACTGAAGGGTCCCAGGTTCGATTCCGGTCAAGGCCACGTATACTGGTTGTGGGCACATTCCCCAGTAGGGGGTGTGCAGGAGGCGGCTGATGGATGTTTCTCTCTCATCCACGTTTCTAACTCTCTCTCCCTTCCTCCCTGTAAAAAAAATCAATAAAATATATTAAACCAACAAACAAAAAAAGCTGAGAGAAGCTATGTGCCACTTATAAGACCCCCTCTGTGTGATTGTTAGCCCATTCATGGTTAGAATCCTTGGAATGCAGAAAGGCTGCGGACAGCATATATGAAATCCGGAAAAAAAAGAACCTAGTTGCCGAAACCGGTGTGGCTCAGTGGATAGTGCGTCGGTCTTCGGACTGAAAGATCCCAGGTCAATTCCGATCAAGAGCACGTACCTTGGGTGTGGGCACATCCCCAGTGGGGGGCATGCAGGAGGCAGATGATCGATGTTTTTCTCTCTCCCATATTTCTAACTCTCTATCCCTCTCCCTTCCTCCCTGTAAAAACAAACAAACAAACAAAAAAAAAAAACCACAATAAAAAATATTTTTAGAAAAGAAAGAGAGGCCAAAACCGGTTTGGCTCAGTGGATACCGGCCGTAAGAGTCCTACAGGTTGACAGGTTCATGGGCCGGTAAGTTAAAGCTACAGGAAGAATAAACTCCCTGCCGAAACCAGTATGGCTCAGTGGATAGAGCGTCGGCCTGCGGACTGAAAGGTCCCAGGTTCAATTCCCATCAAGGGCATGTACTTGGGTTTCGGGCACATCCCCAGTAGGGGGCGTGCAGGAGGCGGCTGATCGATCTCTCTCTCTCATCGATGTTTCTAACTTTCGATCTCTCTCCCTTCCTCTCTGTAAAAAATCAATAAAATATTAATAAATAAATAAATAAATAAAGTCCCAAGAAAGCTAACTCCGGGGCAAATATAAAAGCCACGACCGCTGTCATTTCTGGCTGTAAAACCTCCACTTTTCGCTTGCAACGTGACTTACACACAAATGAATGCGAGGACTGTAAACCTAGGCCAGTGGGAACACGGGTGTACACAAGTCGTTCTGATACGGCGACACGAGTGGGTCAGGGTTTCTGAAGCTGGTGCCGAACGGGTTCTGGGTTCGGGCGGAAGCGGTAACACCGCGGATCCACCCACGGCACTGAATGCGGTTAAAACGGCGAACTCTGCGATGTTCGTTTTACTACAGAAAACTCACGTCCCACCGTTTCCCTGCCTCCCTAGTAAGTGCTCCAATACCCCCGAATCCAGAGCAAGCCCAGACCCCTCCCCAATTGACCTGCCCCCCTCCCCATCTTCATCTCAGGCCCCGCCTCCTCCCCACGGGCCAGTCCCAGCCACACCGGGGCCTTCAGAGCCTCCAACGGGCCAGGCCGTCCCTGCCCAGGGTCCTGCGCCTGCTGCCCCCTCCCGGGAGGACTTGTCCCCCAATTTGCAGGCGCCGCCTCCTCCCCTCCCCCTGGCTCAGCTGTCACCCCGCCCCCCAGCTCCCATCCTCTGGGGTCCCTCCCAGGGGCCTCCCCGCCCTCCCTGTGGCGGCTGTGCCTCCTGAGCTCCGTGAACAGGACCTGGGTCCTCCTGTCCCACGGACCCCATGGCCCAGCCAGGTCTCCCCCCTCCCTCCTCCCCTCCCCCTTCCCTCCCCCCCACCTGGGCTCAGCACAATGTGCTGGAAGGAAGGAAGGAAGGAGGGAGGAAGGAGGGAGGGAGAGATGTGGGGGAAGGCAAGGGCCACCAGCCAGAGGAGGGATCTGTGTGGACCCCCAGCCCTGGCCACACCACCGTGCACCACCTCTCACTGGGGACGCGGGCCCCTTGGGAGACAGACCAGGGCTGCCGGACCCCCAGGCCTCCCCCCGACCCTGTGTCCGTGAGCCCTCGGGGTGAGTGCCACCCGCCCGGCACCTGCCTGGTGCCCAAGGGCCGCCGGGCACACAGCCAGCGTGCAGGGAATGCCCAGACCTCGCGCCCGGGACCTCAGCCTGGAGTCTGCTCCCGGGGGTGGGGGCCAGCGGGGAGTTGGGGGGACTGAGGCCTGGGCTGGGGGTGGGGGGGTCACGTCACTCTGGCTCTGCGGGGCTGCAGGAGGGCAGGGAGTGCCCGGCGGGCAGGCAGGTGGTTCCGGCACGTCCTCGCAGCCTCGGAGCGGCCAGCCGCTGGCCCGGCCTCCTCCCCGCAGCCGCGGCTCCGCTCGCCTCTGTTCCCGGCTCCCTCAGCTGTGAAGGGTAAACCGCTGAGCAAACAGGCTGGGCCGGGCATCCGGGATGTCTCAATCCCCTGGACCCTGCGCCGCGCTCCCTCCGACCGTGCTCCCGGGAGGACCAGCCGGGGGCCCGCGCCCCTGGGTGCCCGCGCCTGCTGGGCGGGGGCGGGAGGGACAGGGAGGGCCCCGAACCCTAATGAACACTCGGGGCCCTGGACGCAGGTGCCGGCTGCTCACAGGGGGACCCTGTACCCCCTCCCACCCCCGCATCCCTTCGAGGGACGAGGGATGTTATGGGGTTTGGGGCCAGGACACTGGATGAGCCCGAGAGAGAGAGGTGGGGTGTGGGTGAGCAGGTGGCCCCGACACCCAGCCTGCCAGCCGTGGGCCCCACCTGGGGCAGGTGCTATGGAGAGGCCCTGGTCCCTGCTGAGCTGACCCGGCAGCCCCGAGGGCCACATCACCACCGAGACATGGGCCCTGTGTGGCCTGCCGAGGGCCGGCCCAGGCGGGTGTGGGACCCCCATTAACAGGCAGCCTCAGGAGCGAGGTGGGACCCCAGGCCCCCCGCTGGGAGCCTCTGCCAGGCCGTGACCAGGGCGACGGGCAGGGGCCACTGAGACAGTGCCCACTCCGGAGGCCCTGTCTCCCCTGGACGTTGAACTTGATGACAGAGGGACCCAGGGGACTTGCAGGGGCACAGAGCCACCCCCAGCACCCCACACGCCAGCCCATAGGAGCCCCGGCCTCCACGGCCGGCCAACCGACCCAGCTGGGCTGGGGACCCAGGCCGCCTGCAGGCCAGGACCCTGACCTCGGCCTCAGCCCCTCCCCACTCCTCGGAGAGGACAGGGGTGCTGTCCTCCCACCACCACCCCCCGCCCAGGCCCACCTCTCAGCCTCCCCCAGGCTGCCGGGGCCCGACGTGGAGCCGAACCCCCAACCCTATGGGAGGGGGCAGGGGCTGCAGCCAGGCGGGGGGACCCCGAGGTGCCCTCCGGCGGGGGCTGGGCCGTCGGGGGGGCCACCAGCACCCCGCCCTCCGTAGTCCCCTCCGGCGGGGGCCGCTGGGCCGGGGGTCCTGGTCGCGGGCCCCGGGCCAAGCTCCTTCCTCCTCCGTCCCTTCCTGCTCCGGCCCCTCCCCGAGAGCAAACAGCGCGCTGGCGCGGGCACCGGGCGGCGGGCAGTGCCCCCGCGGCCGCCGGGCACGGGGCCAGGGCTTCCTGCTACTTAAGGCCGGCGGCCCCCGGGGAGCAGCGCCTTGCCCACTCCCTCCTCAGCCGCCGCCCGCCGAACCCAGGATGGGCGCCCCGAGCGGGTGCTGGGCGCTGGCCTGGGCCCTCCTGGTCCTGCTCCCCGTGCCGCCGGCAGGTGAGTGGACCCTCGCCGGTCCCCACGGCCGGGGCTCCTCCCGCCGCCGCCCACCGACAGGCAGCAGCCCCCCGGCCCGTGTGTCCAGGAGGCGCTGGTCCCCCCGGGAACCCCGGTCCTCCCTGCGCAGCCGGTGCATCTTCTTCTCCCACGTGGCCAGCGGGTGACGGCCCGGAGCACCCCAGCGGCTGTGAGATACCCCCCTCCCCGAAGCCGGGCTGCAGGGGCCACGTCTGAACCCCACTCTCTCCGCTGCCTCGTCCCGGGGCCCCCTCCTCCCCGGGGCCCGGGCGTCCTCGCGCCTCGGTGCCAGGAGCCCGCATACTCATTGTCAGCTTAAAACACGCAGCCGCAGGGGCTGCCCGGGACACGGGACACGGGACACGGGACACGGGACACGCTGGCCTCCTGCGCTCAGCACCCAGCTGTTCCCGCTGCCGCTCCCGGGGCCGGGGCGGGGGTCAGGGTCAGGGTTCAGATGGCCGTCTCTCCCTGAGCCCCTGCCCAGCCCCCTTCCTGGGGGAGAGCCGGGCTGGAGGTGGCAGGGGGTTGGGGGGCCCGGCGCACACGCCTCGCCCTGGCTCTTTGAGGGTGCGCTTTGCACAGCCAGGGCCCCACTCAGCAGGGTTCCTCGGGGCTCCCCGGGCCCTGCACCTGGGGGGTGGGGGTGGCTGTGGTGAGTGCACCTCCTCCTCCACCCACTTCCTCCTTCTTAGAGGCGAATCGCTCTGTGGGGGGCATGCACTATCGGGGGGGAGGGTGGGCCTGCGTGAGGGGCATGTACACCCCTATAGCTGGCAGGCCTTTCTCTGGGGAGCCATGGGGACCTGGTCACACCGGCCGGTCCCCCCGCCGAGGAGGGCCCTGCCTGGAGCCGTTCTCGGGGAGCCGGGCTGGGACCCAGAGGAGGTGCCCGTGACTGCGTCCTCTCCGCGGGGCGGGGGGCCCGGGGTGGTGGGGAGGAGGGGCTGCGGGTCTGGGGTCGGTGGACAGACGGACAGACAGACAGATGGACAGGCGGAGGGAAGCAGGCCCCAGAGAGGGCAGGTGACACGGCCGGTCCCGCATCCCAAGGGTCAGTGGTCTGTCCCGGAAGGTCCAACAGGAAGTAGCCCAGGCGAGATGGCTCCCAGTGCCCCTGGCCCCACGGGGGACACCCGGGGCCCCACCCTGCACCCCCACAAAGCACAGTCTGGGTCCCAGAGTGGGGGGCCCCTGGCAGGCACACGCCAGGAGTCCTGGGCCATTGCAGGGCGTCCCCACCTGAGCCCGGCAGAGAGAGCTGGGGGCTTGGCCTGACCCCGAGGGCCTGACCCCGGAGGTCCTGACCCCAGAGGCTGACCCCGGAGGCCCTGGTCAGGCGGCGGGCTGCCTGGAGGAGGCGGGCTCGGCGACCTCGGCGACCTTGGTGACCTCGGCCGCCCAGGACCCGGCTCCTGGTCCCCCCCCCGCCCCCCCACCGGCCGCACCTGCCGCGCGGGTTCTGGTCTCGGGTTTTGGGTTTCTGCTAAGTCACGCCTGGGAGCCTCCCGGCGGCCGTGTCCACCCCCAACAAAGCCCGTCTTTGTCCGCCCCCAGGCCGTGGGGCCGCCGACCCGCTGTGGGCGGCCGGGGGCCGGGCGCCGCCTTTTCCTGGTTCCCTGCTCCTGCCCGGCACGGGGGAGGGGCGGCACGGGCGCCACACTGCAGCCCCGGCCGGCCGGACCTCCCCCTCTACCCGCCGGAGACCCCGCGTTCTGTCCCCGCGGGCCCGGCGGCCTCGGACACCCCAACAGGCTGCCCGCTGACTCCGTCCTGTCCCCACAGAGCCCCAGGGCAGCGACGGGCCGAGCTGGGCCGACGCAGAGGCAGTCAAGGGCAGACGCAGGATTGACACCGGTAGGCGGCGGCCGGTGGAAGGGCCGGGTGGGGGCTGACCGTCCCCCTCGGCCTGTGACCCCGACCTTCCCCGAGCCCATCGGCCAGGGGGCGGGGGCGCAGGGGAGCGAGAAGCAAGGACACGGAGGCGCAAAGCAGACACGGGGCGCACACACGTGTCCACACACAATGGGCACACACGCCACACATCCACACGCTCACACATGCACGCACAGATATTCACCTAGTGTGCATGCTCATGCACACACTAATGCATACACACTCACATATGCACACACTCATAAGTTCACACTCACACCTACTCATGCATGCACACACTAATGCATACACACTCACATATGCACACACTCATAAGTTCACACTCACGCCTACTCATGCATGCACACCGTCACACATGTTCACACACTCACACACTCACACACTCACATGTGTGCCCACATGCGCATACTCACACACTCGTACATGCACACTCACACGCATATATGCTCACACATGCACACACACACACACACACACACACACACAGGGCAAGGCGAGCACACAAGCCCCCAGCGGAAGCCTGTCTCGGGAGGCAGGAAGGGCCCAGCAGGGACGGCCATCAGTCCTGGCTCCGTGGGCTGGGGTGGGTCCGGGTCGGCCTAAAGCTGCTGCTTCCGGGGGGGGGGGCAGCGAGGAGGGGGGGGGGTCCGGGAAGGGGGCGTGGCTGCCTGGCCACATCCCGACGCCCCGCCCTCCTTCCCTCCGCAGCCCAGAACACCATCTTCTTCCCCCCCATCACCGTCCTCCCCACCATGAGCCGTGAGTGGATGGGCCCGCTGGGGGGGGGGGGGGTCGGGCGGGGAGTTTGCCAGCCCTGGGGTCCCCGATCCTGGGGGCGAGCTGGGGCTGTGAGGGGCGGCTGGCGCCCCGGGCACAGGGGAACCCGCCGGGGGGAGGAGGCGCTGGGCCCAGCGGGGCGTCCGGCGAGGCCCTCAGCACCCCCCGCTCCCCTCAGCCCTGACGGCGGCGCACGGCGGGCGGGTGTGCAGCACGTGGGGCGACTCGCACTACAAGACCTTCGACGGGGACGTGTTCCGCTTTCCCGGCCGCTGCAACTACGTGCTCTCGGCGCACTGCGGCGCCGCCTACGAGGACTTCAACCTGCAGCTGCGCCGCGGGCTGGCCGGCTCCCGGCCCGCCGTCACCCACGCCGTCCTCAAGGCGCAGGGGCTGGTGCTGGAGGTGTCCGAGGGCTCCGTGCTCATCGACGGGCGCCGGTGAGCCCCGCGGGCGGGGTCCCGGGGTCTCCGGGTCCTGGGGGCAGGGGCGGCTCCGGGAAGGGCCTGGACCTTCCTTCCCCAAACCCGGGCGGAGGCAGGACCGACCCGACCTCTCCCCACGCCCCAGGGAGGAGCTGCCCTACAGCCGGGCGGGCCTGCTGGTGGAGCGCAGCAGCCACTACGTCAAGGTCAGCGTGCGGCTGATGCTCACCTTCCTGTGGAACGGAGAGGACAGCCTGCTGGTGAGCCGCCCGCCCCTCGACCCCGGCGGCGGCGGTCCCTGGGGGAGAGCGGAGTGGGGGTGTGTGGGTGTAGGGGGTAGGGGGTTCGGCAGAGGTTGGAGCTGCCCTATACGCCCCCAGCTGGAGCTGGACCCCAAGTACGCCAACCAGACGTGCGGGCTCTGCGGGGACTTCAACGGGATCCCGGCCGTCAACGAGTTCTACGCCCACAGTGAGCGTCCCGGGGGGTCCCGGCGGGAGGGAGGGTGGACAGGAGGGCGGTGGGGGGCCGGGTGCTCTCGGGGCCCCGGGGCCGGGCAGCCGCACAGCCAGCCCCCCTCCCCCAGACGCCAGGCTGACGTCGCTGCAGTTCGGGAACCTGCAGAAGCTGGACGGGCCCACCGAGCAGTGCCAGGACCCCCAGCCCGGCCCCCCCGACAACTGCACCGACCCGGTGAGCCCCGCCCCAGGGGGTGCGGACACGGGCGGGCGCCGGCTTCCTGGGTGGGGGACCTGGGCGCCCGGGGAGCCAGCGTCTCCTGAGCTGAGGGGGGGGGCAGCCAAGGACTCGGCCTCCGCTTTCGAGGTGCACCCTCGGCACCCACATGCTTCCCCCCACCGCACACGCGTAAGAGTACGTGTGAGCCCGTGTGAGCGATGCCCATCTACATGTGGAAATGCACACACACACACGCCACAGTCCCACGGTCCTGCCAAAGGTGGGGGCTTCAGGGAGCCCTTGGGATGAGCTGGGAGGACCCCGCCTTTAGACGTGGCCTGGAAGCTCCGGACGCCCCTCCCCCAGCAGAACCCCCAGCCTTAGGTCGGGGCTCAGAGTGGCAGCCCCCACAGGAGGAGGAGAAGGAGGAGGAGGAGATAGAGGAGGAGGAAGAAAAGGAGAAGGAGGAGGAGGGGGAGAAAGAGGAGGAGGAGAAGGAGGAGGAAGAAGAAGAGGAGGAGGAGGAGGAGGAGGAAGGTCCTCCATGGGCTGCTCCAGGGTGGACGGCCCCTCCCCCCGAAACGGAGCCTCCTCCAGGGACAGGGTTGGCCCCTTCCTGGGTGTCCTGGAGCCTGGGTGGGGGGCACAGGGCGGTGTCCCTCCCAGAGCCCAGCAGACCCCTCCCCGGGATGGGGGGACGCGGTCCAGTGGCTGAGCAGGATGGCCGGGTACGGGGGAGGGAAGGAACCGCCGAGAAGAGGGGGCGCCCGGGCCGGGGCCCCCCTGCGTCCGGCGCGGAGGCAGTGAGCCGGCCTGCGCTCCCAGGAGGACCTCTGCCGCCGCACGCTGCTGGGCCCCGCCTTCGCCCAGTGCGCCGGGCTGGTGGCCCCCGACCCCTACGTGGCCGCCTGCGTCCAGGACCTGTGCCGCTGCCCCACCTGCCCCTGCGCCACCTTCGCCGAGTACTCCCGCCAGTGCGCCCACGCGGGGGGCCAGCCGCGCAACTGGAGGGGCCCGGACTTCTGCCGTGAGTGCCTGCCGCCCCCCTCCCTGGGTATCCCCGGGGAGGGGCTGGCCCGGGAGACCCCGGGGCCACCTGGCCTGTGGGGGCCGAGGGCAGGCGGGGCCACTCGGGGCCCACAGATCGGAGGGCGCAGGCGAGCGGAGGGGAGCCGGCCAGGCCCTGGGGTGGGGAGAGGGGACCCGGAGCGAGGACCGGTTTCCCCGCGGACAACAGCCCGGCCGGGGTGAGCCTGCCCCAGGTGTGCGGACAGCCGGGCGGATGCCGGCCGGGGCTCAGCCAAGCAGGCCCAGGGCTGCTGAGACCAGGGGCTCCCGAGCCCAGGGGAGGTTTGGGGGACCTTGGGGGACACGTGGGGAAGTGGGAGTGGAGGTGGCCTGTCTGCCCCTCGGGCCGCCTGGATGCCAAGCGCCACCTCCGTGCCCTCCCTCCCTCCCCACAGCCCGGACCTGCCCCCTCAACATGCAGCACCAGGAGTGCGGCTCGCCCTGCGCCGACACCTGCTCCAACCCCGAGCGCGCCCAGTTCTGCGAGGACCACTGCGTGGACGGCTGCTTCTGCCCCCCAGGCAGGTCCCCCCGCCCGCCCCGTGGCCGCCTCCTTCCCGGCCTCCCCGCCTCCCCGTCCGCCCGCCCGCGCCCGCTGACAGCTCCCCCCTGCAGGCACGGTGCTCGATGACGTCACCCACACGGGCTGCCTGCCCCTGGAGCAATGCCCCTGCACCCACGGCGGCCGCACCTACGCGTCCGGGGCCTCCTTCACCACCAGCTGCAGCTCCTGGTAGGCCCCGCCCCCCCGTCCTGCCCGGGGAATTGGGGATGAAGGGGGACAGCGGTTCGAGGGCTGGGGGCACCTCCCCTCACCCCGCCGCTCCGCCCCGGCCTCCCCAGCACCTGCTCCGGGGGCCTGTGGCAGTGCCAGGACCGCCCCTGCCCGGGCACCTGCTCCGTCCAGGGCGGCTCCCACATCTCCACCTACGACGAGAAGCTCTACGACGTGCACGGCGACTGCAGCTACGTCCTGTCCAAGGTGCGGCCGGCCCCGCCTTTGCCCTCCCTGACCCCTGACCCCCACCCTCACCCCCGGGTCCCCTGTACCCCCCCCCGACCCCAAGGCCCGCTCCCTGGAGGTGCCAGAGGCTACTGAGAGCCTCTGCCTACCTGCAGCCCGCATGGTGTCCTGGGCACAGGGCACTACCCAGACACACGCACGCACACGCGCCCACACGTGTGTGCACACCGATGCATGCATACATACACACGTGCATGGCACACACGTGCCGTTTTGCCCTTAGAAATGCGCGGACAGCGGCTTCACGGTGCTGGCCGAGCTGCGGAAGTGCGGCCTGACCGACAGCGAGAGCTGCCTCAAAACCGTGACGCTCAGCATGGACGGCGGGGACACGGTGAGGGCCCGGCCCGGCGCCTGCCACCGGGAGGAGCAGCGGTGGGGAGGGCGCAGGCTCCACGCCCGCCCCCAGCCCCGGGGTCCCGGGCCCCGCCTTCCTGGGCTGGCCCAGAGCCGCCAGGCTCCGGATGGGGGGCCCCCTCCCCAGCCTGACGGGCCCCCTCCCCTCCCAGGTCATCCGGATCCAGGCCAACGGCGGGGTGTACATGAACTCCATCTACACCCAGCTGCCTGTGTCAGCAGGTACGGCCCCGACAGCGGCTCTCTGAGGCCGTGGGCAGTACCGGAACAGGCCGGGGTGGTGCTCAGGTGCAGAGCGGGGTCTCTGGGTCCCACCTGTGGCTGCTGCGGGGACCCTGGCCTTTCAGGGTGTCCGTGGTCCCGCCCCGTGCAGGCATATGTGCTCCTGCCCGGCTCCTGGGTGTCTGGGGTCTGCCTGTCTGAGCCCGTGTCTGCCTCCTGGGCCGTCCCAGGAACCCGAGGCTCAGGCGCTGGGTCAGCGTGGCCAGGCCTGGCCTCCGGCAGCCTCTGACCATCCCCCCCTCCCCTCCCCCTGCACAGCCAACATCACCATGTTCAGGCCCTCGACCTTCTTCATCCTGGTGCAGACGGGCCTGGGGCTGCAGCTGGAGGTGCAGCTGGTGCCCCTCATGCAGCTGGTTCTCCGGCTGGACCCCGCCTACCAGGGCCAGATGTGCGGTGAGCGCCCAGCCCAGCGGGAGGGGGCAGGCGAGGGGCAGGTGAGGGGCACCGGGGAGGCGGCGAGTTGGGTGGGACCTCGGGGGGTGGAGGTGGGGCTGTGCACAGGCCCTGACGCCCACCACAGCCTACCAGCAGATGGTTCTGGAACCAAGCCCCGGTGTGGGGAGGATTGGGAGGGGGACAGGGCAGGGCTGGGTGCCCCCCAGCTGATCCCGCTCCCGGCCAGGCCTCTGCGGGAACTTCAACCAGAACCAGGCGGACGACTGGCTCAGCCTGAGCGGCGTGGTGGAGGGCACGGCCGCCGCCTTCGCCAACACCTGGAAGACGCAGGCCGCCTGCCCCAACGTGCGCGGCGGCTTCGAGGACCCCTGCTCGCTGAGCGTGGAGAACGGTACCCCGCCCCGGGGGGCCCCCGGGCGGCTCACCCGGACTCGGCAGGGGCCGTCATGAGGCTGGGGAGGGGGGGCCGCGGATATCGAGGCGTGCGTGCAGACAGCAGGGTTGGGGCAGGCAGGATGGGGTGCTGGGACCCCATCTCTGGGAGGCGTACCTCGTGGCCCTGCCAGCTGTGCCCAGGCGGCGGGCGGGTGGGGGAGTCCCAAGTCCAGTTCAGGGCCCGTGAGTGTGGAGCAGAGGTGGGGGGGCGGGGGGAGGTGGAGGGAGGGAGTGGTCAGCCCGCCTGGTGACCCCCGCATCCCCGCACCAGAGAACTACGCCCAGCACTGGTGCTCCCTGCTCACCGACCCCGCCGGCGCCTTCTCACCCTGCCACTCCGTCATCAGCCCCATATCCTTCCACTCGGTAAGACCCCCCTCCCCCTGCCAGTCCGGGACCCCAGCTCTCGGGGAGGGCAGGGGCTGGAGCAGGGCCTGTCCTGCTGCTTTCTTTCCCCCAGCCTCCCTTTCCGGGGTCCCTGTGCCAAGGGCCGAGCTCTGCCCCCCACTCCCCATTTCTGGGGCTCCAGGGCCCTGGGCTGTGGCCACACCTTCTGTCCCTGTTCCCGCTGCGTCTGGGGTCCCATGGCCTCTTGTCCCTGTTTGTGTGCGAGTGTCCTATGCAGGCTCAGGCCCCCAGTGACTCCCCTCTGCTCATCACACCGCC
This sequence comes from Lasiurus borealis, assembly GCA_004026805.1. NCBI lineage: Eukaryota > Metazoa > Chordata > Mammalia > Chiroptera > Vespertilionidae > Lasiurus > Lasiurus borealis. The sequence goes on along the minus strand of PVJN01034198.1, from coordinate 4,496 downwards.
GAGCCCCTATTTGCAGGAGGTTCATCCTCACAGGCCCCAGGGGTTACCTTTTTGGGGGGACACAACTCAACCCAGGGCCGTTGGCTCCTCGGCCTCATTTCCGGAAGCTCAAAGCCCCCAAAATTTGCACTGGACTCTTCTGGGGAGAGGGGTCTGCCTGAGGATTCAGGCCCACCCCTGCCCTCAGGGGTGGAAGGATGGGGGGAAGGGGCTATGGACTCCGTCCTGCACCCCGCCCCCCGCTCCGGGCCCTCGGGCAACGCAGCGCTGCGGTGTTAGGGTTCCCCTCCACCGGTCCTGGTCCCTGCAGACCCGCCCGCTGACCCCACGCCTTCCTCTAGGCCCCCCAGGCCCGCCCACCGGGGACCTGCGTGGGGGGCGGAGCGCCAGGCTGGCCAGGGGAGGGGGCCGGGTCCCAGGCGGAGGGACCAGAGCCGAGGAGGAGCTCCGGGGTGCAGGCTGGGGTTCCTGACGCCCCGGCCCGCCCCCCAGAACTGCCTGTTCGACACGTGCAACTGCGAGAAGAGCGAGGACTGCCTGTGCGCCGCGCTGTCCGCCTACGTGCGCGCCTGCGCCGCGCGGGGCGTGCTGCTCCGCGGCTGGAGGGCCGGCGTGTGCAGTGAGTGCGCCCCCCTGGGCCCCGGGACCCACCCGTGTCCTCCTCGGGCTTCCTCCCGGGCCCGGCCCCGGCCTGGCGCCCCCACCGTCCCCGGGGGGCGCCCCGAGGGGAGCCCGGGCCCCGCCCCTGAGCCGCACGTCTCCCCCCTTTCCCCCCGCCCCCAGCCAAGTACATGGGCACCTGCCCCAAGACCCAGCGCTACGCCTACGTGGTGGACGGCTGCCAGCCCACCTGCCGCGCCCTGGGCCAGGCCGACGTCACCTGCGGGGTCAGCTTCGTGCCCGTGGACGGCTGCACCTGCCCCGACGGCACCTTCCTGGACGACGCCGGCACCTGCGTGCCCGCCGAGGCCTGTCCCTGCTACTTCCGCGGCTCCGTGGTGGCCCCCGGGGAGGTGGTGCACGACCGCGGCATTGTGTGGTGAGGGCGGGGCCTGGCGTGGTGGGGGCGGGGCCTGATGTGGTGGGGGCGGGGCCTGGTGTGGTGAGGGCGGGGTCTGGGCGGGGCCTGGCGTGCTGGGGGTGGGTCCTGGGCGGGGCCTGGTGTGATAAGGGCGGGGCCTGTACGGGGCCTGTTGTGGTGAGGGCGGGGCCTGTTGTGGTGAGGGCGGGGCGTAGTTTGATGTGGGCGTGGCCGGGCCTCCTGGGAGGCATATTCCCGCCCAGCCCTCAGCCCTTCTGTAAAGGGGGACTTCTCCCCAGGCCCGGGGTGCGGGTGTCCTGAGGGTCCAGGGTCCTCGGAGGGTGCTGGGGAGGTGGTGCTCACTCGGGGCCCAGTCCGGGGCGCCCCACGCCCTCCCGGCCCGAAGCAGCTCCCTCACCAGCTGGGCCAGGCCCTCAGCACCCCGGGCCCTCCTGCTGCCCGCCCTCCGCGGGCGTCCTCGCCCCTTGGCGGGACTGGAGGCCTTCGCAGTGACCCCTGGGCCTCGGCACTGGGCTGACCTCTCAGCCAGGCTGGGACCCGCGCCCTCCCGGCCAGTGTCCAGGCAGGTCCGTGGGGCCGCGGGCAGTGGCCCAGACCCATCCCCCCTCTCCCGCAGCTCGTGCACAAGGGGGAAGCTGAGCTGCCTGGGCACCGAGGAGCAGACCAGCACAGGTACCGCCCCTCCGGCCGCCCGCCCACCATGGGCACCCACCTGCGAGGAAGTGGAAGGGCAGGTGCGGGCCTGGGGTGGGGTCCTGGCTGTGCAACCCCAACATGCCCTCCGTCCGCAGGCTGCGTGCCCCCCATGGTGTACCTGGACTGCAGCAACGCCTCGGCCGGCATGCCAGGCTCCGAGTGCCTCCGGAGCTGCCACACGCTGGACGTGGACTGCGTGAGTCAGCCCGCTCTGAGGGCACAGCCACCGCCTGCCCTGCGTGTGCCCCCCCCCAGCCGGGAGGCACCCCTGGGCATTCCCCGGGCCGTGGCAGGGCACGCTGCTGACCCGTCCCCCTCCCCGTCCACAGTTCAGCACGCACTGCGTGTCCGGCTGCGTCTGCCCCCCCGGGCTGGTGTCGGACGGCAGCCGGGGCTGCGTGGCCCCCGAGGACTGCTCCTGTCTGCACAATGACATTGCCTACCGGCCCGGCGACACCATCAGGGTGGACTGTAACACCTGGTGGGTGCCTGGGCGCCGCGCGTGGGGGCTATGGGCTGGACCGGGGCCGAGAGAACGCCTGGACCGCGGCCGAGTTGGCCCCGGGCCGGTCCTTGGCGGGAGGCGGAGGGGACCTGAGGCCAGCACCACCCCTCCGGGAAGGCCCCAGGTGTTCCCATGTCTCCCTGGGGGGTGCCCGGGCTGGCCTCGGCCCAGCAGGTGCCAGGGCTGCGGGTGCTAGGGCTGCAGGTGCCAGGGCTGCAGGTGCCAGGGCTGCGGGTGCCAGGGCTGCAGGTGCCAGGGCTGCAGGTTCCAGGACTGCAGGAGCTGCTTCCTGTGACCCCCGCTGGCGGGCAGGGCTGGGTCCTGTCCCGGCCCCTGAGTGGCCAGTGAGCAGCACGCACCTCTGCGCCCCTCTCCCCAGCACCTGCCGGAACCGCAGGTGGGAGTGCAGCAACCGGCCCTGCCTGGGCACCTGCGTGACCTACGGGGACGGCCACTTCCTCACCTTCGACGGCGAGTGGTACAGCTTCGCGGGCAGCTGCGAGTACACGCTGGCCCAGGTACGCGCTCCCCGCCCCGCCCGCCCCGCCCGTCCCGCCCGCCCCGCCACAGGCTGCCGGCGCCGGGCCTGACCCGCCTGTCTCTCCCCCGCCCCAGGACTACTGCGGGGGCAACGGCACCACCAACGGCACCTTCCGCATCGTCACCGAGAACATCCCCTGCGGCACCACCGGCGTCACCTGCTCCAAGGCCATCAAGCTCTTCCTGGAGGTGAGGGGCGGCCGGGAACGCCCGCCCTCCCTCGGCCGCCGCCCACGGCTCACCCCATGGGGTCCCCAGCCCCCGGGTGCCCGGCCCGCCTGCTGCCCTGGGTCCTGGCCTGACACACAGTGGCCACGGCCACTTAAAACCGGAGATCTGTCTCCGCTCTGGGCTCTGAGGCCGGCACTCCCACAGCCGGGTATCGGGGCCACGCCCTTTCAGGAGGGTCAGGGGAGGGTCTCGCCCACCCGGGTCCCGCCCCCCTCCCCTGCCTCTCAGGACTTGTGGCCACACCCCTCCTGTCTCTGCCTCTGGCATCACATGGCTTCTCCGTGGGTCCTACTCCTCTCTTATGGGGGCACCCCCAGTCCGGGACACCTCGAGATCCTTTAGCTAATCACAGCGGCAAAGATCTCTTTTCTAAATAAGGTCCTGTGCCCAGGTCTCAGAATTTAGGGAGGGACACATCTCAGGGCCAGGGTGGGTGCCCTGAGACGCCCCTTCCAGGAGAGGGCGGTCAGCGTTTACCAGCCGCGAGCAGCGAGCAGCGAGCAGAGCTCTGGCTGGGTGTCTCCCTGAGGCAGCGAGGAGCACGGGAGACGGCAGCATGGGGGTCCCAGGGAAGCAGTGGGGTGGGGGTGGGGGTTGAAGTGCTAAAGAGGAGCAGGCCATTTGGGGGAGCCCCAGGTGCCGCCCGCTGTGCCCTCGCCCCTCTACTTGCCGAGGCCCCCGGCTTTCCACGCGTGCCAGCTCCCAGCATGCCCTGCCCCGCCTCGCGCCGGGATTCACAGACCTGCCAGAGCCCAGCTCACCCTTCACGCCAGCCCCGTGCCGGGGGCCCCTGAGCACCGGGGGGCCTCTGCCCTGGCCCAGGGCTGGGTGCTGGCCGCTCAGCTCCCTGTGCCCCTCGCAGAACTACGAGCTGATCCTCCACGAGGGCACCTACAAGGTGGTGCAGCGGGGGCCGGGCGAGGACCTGCCCTACAGGGTGCGGTACATGGGCACCCACCTGGCCATCGAGACCCGCGGCGGCCTGGTCGTGTCCTGGGACCGGAAGACCAGCGTGTCCATCCGGCTGCACCAGGATTACAAGGTGAGCGCAGGCGGGGGCTGCGGGACCTCGGGCAGGGACAGAGCCCTCCCCCGCCCCCGCCGGCCCGCGGGCCCGCTAGCAGCTGCGGTTGCTGAGGGATGGGGTTCCGAGGAGGGCGGAGGCCGGACAGACCAGTGGCGTGTCAGATCCTGGCCGACAGCTGTCCCGCTCCCGGCCTCTCTGCTCAGTAACCCCCACGGCCACCGGGCTGAGGGCCTCTGGGGAGGCAGGTGCCTGCCCACCTGCCCCTCTGCCCACCTGATCACCTCCCACCTGCCCACCTCCCGCCTGTTCACCTGCCCACCTGCCCCTCTGCCGCTCTATCCACCTGATCACCTTCCACCTGTCCACCTCCCGTCTGTTCACCTGCCCACCTGCCCCTCTTCCCCTCTTCCCTTCTGCTCCTCTGCCCACCTGCCCCTCTGCCCACCTGCCCCTCT
>PVJN01034197.1:7402-23029 GCA_004026805.1 Lasiurus borealis | reverse complement strand
GACCGAGTGTTACAGAATGATGAAAGCTGGGAAAATTCCAGGAGAAGTGGGGTGGGGAAACTGAGGCAGAGAGTTAAACAGCAGTTTGTGCCCACCTAGTAAATCCTATCTTCCCCAAACCAAAGACACTTAAGAGTAAATGGTTTGCACTTCTCCCCAACCAGGGGGTAAATCGCTTAAACCACCCTTCTCAGGGAGACAGAACAGAAATCCATTTAAGTGCCATTTGCCAATCACACCAAAATCAAGAGAATAGATTCATTTGGGAATGTCAGAGCTGATGAATATTCTCTCTCTCTCTTTTTAAACATATTTCTTTATTGATTTCAGAGAGGAAAGGAGGAGGAGAGAGAGATAGAAACATCAATGATGAGAGAGAATCATTGATTGGCTGCTTCCTGCATGCCCTCCTGCATGGGATAGAGCCCGAAACCCAGGCATGTGCCCTTGGCCAGAATCGAACCCGGGACCCTTCAGTCTGCAGGCTGACGTTCTATCCACTGAGCAAACCAGCCAGGGCTGATGAATATTCTCTTGATCCACCACTAAACACCCAGCCTTTAAACCCCCGAAAATGAAGGTCCATGAAGGTCCCAGTGCTCTCTCCCCACAGGGAGCCTGCCTGTGCCACAACTGCTCCCTCTTCTCTCCCTCCCCTTTCCTTCCCCCCCCTAAACCCCCCCCCCCCGACAACCCACTTATCCCCTAAGGGACCCCATAAGACTTGCGACTAAGGCAGCGGCAGCTCGTCCCGGGCTACCCCCCTGAACCTGTTTCCAGGGCCCCCTCTCCCCCTTTTCTCTGTCCTCCCGGTGAGCCGAAGCAGCCCAGCCAGGCTCCCCTGCTGTTTCCTCTGTGACCTTCCTGTTTCACTGCCCTTGTGTGTGTTTTTGCTGCATAAATGGGTGGATAAGTCCTTGCTTGCTTTGCTGCATGTTGTCTCTTGATTGAAATCTTGGCTCAAGAAGATAAGAAGTGAGGTTCCACTGGATGGGACCTAGAATGACCCCTGCTTTTAGATGCGGGGTATGTGCTGAGGTGTCCGAGCAGCAGTGGGCTTTGGTCTGGATTATGTCTGCTCAGAACCTGTGCTTTCCCACTCACCAGGACCGGGGTTCGGAGAGGGGTTGGGGCGGCCCCTGGCTCCAGCCCAGCACTCGTTCTCTGCTGACAGCAGAGAGGAGGGGCAGGGGGATTCTTGGTTAAAAGAGAATCTGGCCGCATCTGATTTACTGATTGGTGGTGGTGTCCTGCTCCTGAGATCCCCGGCTAGACTCTGCCCCTGCCCCACCTTGCTGGTTTTTGCTGGCCTTCCTGCTCCCCCCCTCCCCCATGCCCGCCACTACAATAGGTGGAAGGACCAGTGTGGGGTTTAAGTTATTGAGCATCTCTATAGCTTAGCATTTTCTCCTCAGATCTCCATAGTAACCCCAAGAGGGGTGTCAGTGACTTGCTCAGAGTCACACAGCTACTGGAAGGGGGCGGTGGGGCCTGAGGGATGTGTCTGGGCCTGGTGGGTGTGGCCTGAGGTGAGGAAGGGGGAGAGAGAGTAGGGATCTTGGGCCACTGAGCCCCGCCCCTCAACCACATGGGTCCCTTTCTGCCCTCCCTGGGCCTGGACCACTTTCCCAGCTCTTAAACCTCCTGCAGGTCCTCGCTGAGCTCACCTCCTCAGGGAGGCCCTCCCTGACCACCTGGTTCCACCCTTCCCCTTACTTACTCATTTCCAGGGCTCTTCTGTCACCAGAGTGTTTATTTCTTACCATGTCCCCCACTCGCCAAGAGTCAGTGCGTGCAGCCAGAGCCTTGCTGTGTTGTCACCGCTGTGTCTCCAGGGTCCGGAGCAGCGTCAGAGAGGCAGCAGGGGTTCTGTATCCTTATAGGGGGAATGCGGGACCTCCCTCACAGCCCCCTTTCTGTGTCCTTCCTTCCCAGCCCACTCTCAGCTCCCACCCACCCCTCCTCCCAGTGAGAAAGGAAGAACCCCCCCCCCCCCCCCCCGCCATAGCTAGGCCTTTCGGTCCTCCTGTTGGGCATTAGCCGCCTCCAGAACACTGGCCTCAGACACGGTCACTCTGAGGCACAACAGTACGGTGTCATGGTTTCGTCTGAGCACAGATGAAAACAAGGTCACCGTGCCACCCCCAGAGTCCCAGACACACCCCTCTTGCTAAACGAGGGGCTGCTGCCCCAGGTGTGCACTCTGCCTCCTGCATCAAACAGTAACCCCACCTGTCCACCTGCAGGTGCATTCCTACTGGTCTCTGGCTGGGGACGTTGATCAGAGGGAGGAGATATCTGGGTTTTTCTGGATTCGAATCCAGATCTCCTGATCTTGCTCTTGAATTAGCCATTTTCCTTTAGGACCTAAGTCACCTTATTTCTTTTTTATTTTTTTATTTTATTGATTTTCCACAGAGAGGAAGGGAGAGAGAAGCATCAATCAGCCGTCTCCTGCACGCCTCCCACTGGGGATGTGCCTGCAACCAAAGTACATGCCCTCGACCGGAATCGAACCTGGGACTTTTCAGTCCACAGGCCGGTTTTCTATCCACTGAGCCAAACCGGTTTTGGTTCACCTTATTTCTATAATGAGGCCCTGGTGAGAGCCATCCGCTGGGCCTATCCATGACGGATGGGAGGCAGGCGCCAGTCTAAGGAGCCCTGTGGGGTTAGGTGCCTTTGTCATTAATGTCCCATTTACAGATGAGGAAACTGAGGCCTGGAGGAGAAGCCCACAGCTGAGGCTCCAGCTCTGGAATGACATGTCCTCCCACCTCATGCCCTCCCCCCCACCTTCGGGGTGATGGCCATAGTGGTCACTGATCACTGAGGTCACAGGTTCCAGACTGAATAGGGGCTCCAGAACAAGGAGTCCCTGAAACTCAGTGCCCAGGAACCAGGCCCTGAACCCCCAAACCCGCCCTCCTTCTCTGTGAGCGGAGCCCAGGGCACTCTTCCAAGTTCCCGCCCAGGTCCTGGGCTTTCCTGCTCGCCCTTGGTTCGCTCTGTGTGCTGGGACCCAGCTCTGACCACAGCTTAGAGGAGGAGCGACCGGGTCTGTCCTGGGATCAAGTACGCTCTCCACGTACACACACTTAGAAATGCTTTCGCACCTCTGGATTTAAGCCCCACACACGTGGGTTTGTATGATTACTCTCCCTCCTGGTGCAGAAACAGGCTCAGAGGAAGCAGCTCACAGGCCTGAGGACACACAGCAGGACCGGGACTTGAACTTGGATTTTGTACCCCAAAGCCTATCTCGCATCCCCCATTACTCCCCCTGTCCCAGTTCTAGAGTTTTTCCGGATTCCAGGATTCCGGGCCAGCCCAGGCCCCTGTTGGAGACCGGGTCTGTGGTGGGCTCCGCTGACCGCACCTCTCTCCCTGCCTCGCATCCAGGCTTCGGTGGAAACACGCCTCCTCCCTGAAGGTGGCCAACGAGCCTATCTTGGAGTTCACCAAGGGCAGCCCCGAGCGCGAGGCGCTGCAGAAGGTGAGGTGCAGGGCGCGGGGGGACAGCCTCACAGCCCAGGCTGCTTCTCTGTGCCGCAGCCACCACCCCTCCTGCCCTTGCCCCTGCCCCGGGTCTGGGCGGGCTGTGTGTCTGCAGCCTGTGAGAGCTGGAGCCGCCGGGTGGCCTTAGGGCCGGTCCGGAGTCATACGCTCCCATAATTTAAAGGCTCTCCCATTAATTGCTAGTATTTTTTAAAAATATATTTTATTGATTTTTCACAGAGAGGAAGGGAGAGGGATAGAGAGTCAGAAACATCAATGAGAGAGAGACATCCGCCTCCTGCATGTCTCCTACTGGGGATGTGCCCGCAACCAAGATACATGCCCTTGACTGGAATCGAACCTGGGACCCTTCAGTCCGCAGGCCATTGCTCTGTTCACTGAGTCAAACCGGTTTTGGCTAATTGCTAGTATTTTAAACCTGAGGTTCCACAGACATTTCAGGTCCAGTTTTTGAACCTTTTTAACCGGGAAACCTGTCAATATACTGGCCTCGCCTTCCTGCATGACAGGAAGTGACTGAGGAGGGGCTGCACCCTGTTCCACCAGGGAGCACACACTCTCTGGCCACCCCCGCCGGCCGCCTCCTTGGTTCTGGTTCTGCGTCGGGTTCTAGGTGGGAGCAGGGGAAGGAAGTGGCCATCCGACATCTGGTCCTCTCCTCAGGCCTTGAAGGACCTGAAGGGCCGGACGGAAGCCATCCCGTGCGTGGTGGGGGACGAGGAGGTGTGGACCTCGGACGTGCAGTACCAGGTGTCGGTGAGTCTCCTGGGTGGGCAGGGCCGGCCCCTCCCCAAACCTGGGGGCCTCGGCAGCACTTGAGGGACAGTCAGTATACGTGGCACCTCCATCCTGGCAGTGACCTCACGCTTCTCTCCTTTCAGCCCTTTAACCATGGACACAAGGTGGCCAAGTTTTGCTATGCAGACAAGGTGAGTGCCCGGTGGCTTTGGGCTTGAGGTGCTGGCCCTCTTTGTCCTGCTGCTTTCAGACTTGGAGGTGGACAGCAGATGCTTCCCTCTGGCCTGGGGGTGGGGGTACAGATGGGACAGCTGGGAGTGAGGGAGTCCCTGGGGGGTGCCTTTAACAAGGCCAGGCGTTAATTGATTGATTGATTGATTGATTGATTAATGGGGGTGCCTTTAACAGGGCCAGGGTTAACCTGAGCCTCGTGGGAGCTGCCTTGATCAGGGCTGGGCATGCTCTTGCCATGGGGCAGACCCTGACGTGGGGCAGGCGAGGGTGGTGGGTTCTGGAAAGCTGGGTCAGGGAAATTGGAGACATCATGGATGGTAAGTCGGACAGCATTGGTATCATCGAGAGGGGTTGGGGTCACCTGTGCCTCGGGGTCTAGGATCGAGCATCATGTGGCAGTGAGGCAGGTGGCATTGGGGATGCTGGCAGCAGGTGTATGTCTCAGGCTGTGGCTCTGACCTGGCCAGGACAAGTTCAGGGCCCTGACCTTGAGGGCTGGTAGCTCTGGGTGGTGGGTTGAGGGGCCCAGCCCCAGGATTAAGGTGAGGACCCTGCTGGCAGGTCAGACTTCTCCAGACTGGCAGCAGGACAGGTTCCGCGCCCGGGATGGCCTTTGGCCGTGGGACTCAGTAGACACCGGGGAGGGGACACTGAGGGCCCAGGGAGCAGGGCCTTGCCCGGGCGGAGCGTGACCTCCAGACCTCTCCTTGCTCGTCCCCCTGGGACCCTTCCCGCCCCAGAAGAAGCCCTAGCCTTGTCCTCGTCCCCAGGCCCTGCTCAACAAAGCCATCGAGGCCGCCTTGGCCGCCCGGAAGGAGTGGGACCGGAAGCCCATCACGGACCGGGCCCAGATCTTCCTGAAGGCAGCCGACATGCTGAGCGGGCCGCGCAGGGCGGAGGTCCTTGCCAAGACCATGGTGGGACAGGTGAGGTGCCTGCGGCACTGTTGGGGGGTTGGGGGTGGGAGGCAGTTGTACCCCATTTGATTCGGCTGAGCAGTTCCGGGCGCCTTGACCTGCTCTGCTGGCTGGAGACTCAGAGGTGTCCTCGAGGGCCAAGGCCCAGGAGAGGGGACACGCAAAAAGGCAGACAAGGCGGACTGTGCTAAACCTGCGTGCCCGGCCACGGAAATGCCCTCCCCTTTCCCCACCCTAGCAGGCCTTTGTCGTGCTTTGCCTCAGCGACAGTCGCCCTGTGCCGTCCTCGAGTCTCGGGGGACCCTGCACCCTCAGGTTTCCCCGACACCCCAGCAGGCTGCACAGGCTTACATACCACCAAGATCTCCCACTGAAGGCACATCCCCGATCCCGAGCCCGGCCCCCAGGCCTGCAGTTCCCGCCTCCCTCCAGCTCGCCAGCTGCTGCCTTTCCCGCCAGGCCGTCCGCCTGTGATGATGCCAGTCTGGACCCGGTGCCATTCCTGGGCACCATACGCGTCCCATATCCCCGCCTCTGCCTGGTGTCTCCTGCCCGGAGTGCTCCCTCTCTTCTGTGCCCCGTGAACTCTTACCATCAAGGGCCGGCCCAGATATCACCTCCACTGGGAGGCTTCCAGAACCTTCTCTGTCCAAAAGGCTCAGCCTGCCCCCTAGCATGCTGTTCATTTGTCACTTACAGCTCAGTTCGCAGTGGGGTGAAACTGCAGGAAGAGTGCTGGGCTGACCAACCCCTAAAGCAGTGGTTCTCAACCTTTCTAATGCCCTGACCCTTTAATACAGTTCCTCAAGCTGTGGTGACCCCCAGCCATAAAATAATTTCTACATTAAGATTCATTAACAGTAGCAAAATTACAGTTATGACTTCCTATGTGTCTGTTGCCCCTTTACAAGCTTTTTGGGGACAGTAATCACGTGTTAACGTTCTCCCTCTTTCTGGGCCTTGCATCATGTCTTCCCGGATAAAGGTTTTTTGAGTGAGTGCGTTGGAGCCAGAGAGTGGTGAGGAGGGAGGAAGCGTTAATTTCACCACCCACAGGAAGGAGCCTTTCAGCGGTTCTCAGCCTTTCTAATGCGGCGACCCTTTAATGCAGTTCCTCATGCTGTGGTGACCCCCAGCCATAAAATTATTTTTACATTACGATTCATTAACAGTAGCAAAATGACAGTGATGAAGTAGCCATGAAAATAATTTTATGGTTGGGGATCACCACAGCATGAGGAACTGTATTAAAGGGTCGCGGCATTAGAAAGGTTGAGAACCATGGCTTTAGGGGTTGGTCAGCCCAACACTCTTCCTGCAGTGAGGGCTCCCCCTGCTGCCCAGACGTGGTATGACAGCTCCACACCCTGCCCAGTGCCCCGATTTCTCAGTGGCCCCTGTGAGTGTCCCAGGTGAGCCACATCTGGGCAGGAAGAGACACACAGATTAAGGTGCCTCTTTATGTGAAGACTCAGAAAGTTGTAAGCAGTGCAGTGGCCGAGCGGAGCAGGGGGCAGTGTCTTAGCTCAGTTCCTTGGCTCCATGTCCGAGCAGGGCGAGCAGCTGCCAGTGACCCTGGGTGCCAAGTGGGAAAGGCAGCTGCCCACAGTCCTTTCCCCGCGGCTCACATTCACCATCGGGAAGGACAGACAGTCTAAGGCAGTGGTCAGCAAATCTCGGCTCTCGAGCCACATGTGGCTCTTTGGCCCTTTGAGTGTGGCTCTTCCACAAAATACCAGGGCCTGGGCGAGTTTATTTTGAAGAAGTGGCCTTAGAAGAAGTTTAAGTTTAAAATGTGGCTCTCAACAGAAATTTCCGTGGTGCCATTGATATTTGGCTCTGTTGTCTAACGAGTTTGCCGACCACTGGTCTAAGGAGACGTTTGCAGTCACAAGGCCTCCTGGTTCTAGCCCCGCTCGCCTAGCGAGGGCAGTATTTGCCCTGCAGCAGGAGGCACCATGGGCACAGGGTCCCACGTTAGGGCAACGGAAGCAGATCTGCCACTGCCGACCCCCTGGCCTTCCCGCCTCGCAGGGTAAGACCGTGATCCAAGCGGAGATCGACGCGGCGGCCGAACTGATCGACTTCTTCCGATTCAACGCCAAGTTTGCCGTGGAGCTGGAGGGGGAGCAGCCCATCAGTGTGCCGCCCAGCACCAACAGCGTGGTGTACCGGGGGCTGGAGGTGCCACAGGCGCAGGGTGCGGGGGGCGGGGGGGGGGATGGCTGCTGGAACCCGGAGCTGGCCTCACCACCTCCTCTTTCTCCAGGGCTTCGTGGCAGCCATCTCCCCTTTTAACTTCACTGCGATCGGCGGCAACCTGGCGGGGGCGCCGGCCTTGATGGTGAGATGTGGGTCTCATGCACGGGCAGGGATGGCGGGAGCTCAGCACCGTTCCCCTCTCGATAGACGAAAGGCTGCACTCGAGCCCCTGAGGCCCCAGCCCTAGTCTCGGCGAAGCACAGAGGGTGGAGGGCGTGTGGGGCCGTGGAAAGGCTTGGGGGTCAGAGGCTGGTGTGGGTCCCGGCTTGCCCTGCTCGAGGTGACCCCATTAAGCCTCTGCTCTGCTCTGAGGCAAAGTGGAAGCGATAGGAAAGCCTGTGCGCAGGGTTGTGAGGAGCAGGCAGGTCTGGCCCTGTGCAGGCAGGTCTGTGGGGACGGTAGTGATGTGATGATTTAGCTCACCTTTGAATGCTTGCTGTGTGCTGATGACTTAGTTGTCATGGTCGTATGGTTAGCTTTTTAAAAATCCTCACCCAAGGAAAGGTTTCCCATTGTTTTCTATAGAGAGTAGAAGGGAAGGAGGATCGGGAGTGAGAGAAACATCGATGTGAGATACATTGATTGTTTGCTCCCTGAACCCGCCCTGACCGGGCCAGGGATTGAATTCTCAATCCTTTAGTCCAAAGCCAACACTCTAGCCCTTGAGCCAAGCTCCACTTAGTTTTTTAAAAAGTGTTTGTGTTGCTTTTTAGAGAGAGAGGAAGGGAGAGGGAGAGAGAGATAGAAACATCAGTGAGAGAAACATTATCCATCGGCTGCCTCTTGCATGGCCCCTCTGGGCATTGAGCCCACAACCCAGGCATATGCCCTGACTGGGAATCGAACCGATGACCTCTTGGTTCCCGGGTCAGTGCTGAACCACTGAGCCAAACCGGTCAGGGTTCCACTTAGTTTTAAAGGGGGAAGCTGACCATCGTCATGAGCTTCCAGTCTGATGGTGCAGACATGGCCCTGCCTTCGGAGGGCCTGGGTGTCGGGGAGTCGCAGGAAGAGGGCTGACAGTCGTCAGGGGCCTGGGCCCAGGCAGGAAGGCTGGGTGATCTGGAGGATGCTCATGCACAAGGCCATCCCCGTGCGTCTGCCCACAGACAGATGCGCACACGCCCAGACACCCATGTGCCCTCCCCAGGACACGTGCCGAGAGAGCCTTGTGTGCACTTGCTCAGCCACACCTGTGCGTACCGAGCAACTCAGAAACACCCAGAACAGAGCCTGGTCCCCCCGAGGCTGCTGGCGGGACCAGCCCGTGCAGGCTTCTGCAGGAAGGGCGCCTCGGCTGGCATGGTGTTGGCGAGGCAGTTAGAGCACCATGCCTGGCACTGGGAGGTGTGGTGGGGTAGGGGACATCCTGGCCTGCACAGGGGCCTGCTGGTTCCAGGGGAGGGAGGGATGACCAGGCTTCAGGGTGGGCGGAGGCAGGGCTGGTGGCCCCGGCCCGTGTCATCCTTGTGCCTCCCGAGCAGGGCAACGTGGTCCTTTGGAAGCCCAGCGACACGGCCATGCTGGCCAGCTACGCCGTCTACCGCATCCTCCGGGAGGCCGGCCTGCCCCCCAACATCATCCAGTTTGTGCCAGCGGACGGGCCCACGTTTGGGGACACGATTACCAGCTCGGAGCACCTGTGCGGCATCAACTTCACAGGCAGCGTGCCGTAAGCGCCCGAGAGGGGGTGGGGCGGGGCGGGGGGCTGCTTTGGGGAGGTTCGCCTTTCACCTCTGCCCGGAGCTGGGTGTGAGGAGGGACTGAGACGGGCAGGTGACTCGCTCTGCCGCTGACCGTACTCGCTTGCTGTGCTGCTGTTGGGGACCACGCCCCCTCTCTGAGCCTGGGTGTCTTCACTGTCCTAGTGATGGCCCTGCTGCTCTGCACACAAGTCACTCTCTGTGGGACCGGAGGACAGGGCAGTGGGGATGGAGGAAGCAGCAGGCAGATCCGACCGCCTGTCTGTGGGGTTGGGGTGGGAGGGTCAGCAGGAACATCTGTTCACAAGGTGGCACTTGGAAGGCCCAGCAGCGGAGGGTTAGGGCAGGATGAGTCACATGTTGGTTACGTTGAGTTTGAGGTGCCCACGGACCATCTGGGCAGAGGTGTCAGGGTCAGCTCTGTGGTCCCCCCGGTGCCACCTGCGGTGGCTTCTCTCCGCTGGGGTCTGGCTTCCCACACGCTTCCCTCCAGGGTTTGCCGGTGGCACAGCGGTGGCATTAGAATTGCTGATGAGGGCCGTCTCCAAAGGCTGCTCTGCCAGCGCAGACCCATGGGGCCCTGCCTGTTAGCGGGCGGAGCAGGCTGGGCCCCCATTTGCCATGCTCCGATGAGCAGAGGCTCCAAGGTGCGAAAGTCATAAATTAGTATTAGCTACTGTGTAGCCGGCTCCCTGGCGATTAGCATTTTTATTGTTTTGTGGCGCTGGGGTTGGTCACACTCGGAGCCCAGGGAGGAGGCGCCAGGGAGGAGGCGGGGAGGGGGGGGGGCTCCGCTTCCTCTCCCAGGATCCTCTTCAGTTTGGCCTCTGGAGCCTGGGTGCTGGGAGAGAGCACCCCATACAGACAGTGACAGGGTCCGTCCCCCACCGGGCACGTGCAGTGTGCCCGGCTCTGTCCTAAGTCCTGGACTCACTAGAGTGGATCACAGAACAGCCCTGCCGTGCGATTGTTGCCTCCAGTTCCCGGATGAAGCACAGAATTTGAGGCTCAGAGAGGTTAAGTAATGAGCGGAAGGTCACACAGCCATGGGTGTCTAAGTCGGAGCTTGAACCCAGTACTTCCTTCTCCCTTCCTGGTCTTCTCCGCGCCATCTTGCCACCAAGGATCCCCTGGCTACCTCCCCGCAGGCCTGTGATGCTCCCGTTTCCAGCTACCACTACCTGCTGGCCCCCCACCTCCCCTGCTGGGACCCCTGCTCGCCTCCTGGGCTGGTGACCCTGGCGTTCCTCACTTGGCTTTTGAGCCCCTTCTTCTGGCACAGGCCCCATCCCCCACGACCTTCACCCTCAGATACCCGAGCTGGCTCCCTAGTCCCCACCCTGTCTTCTGATTTCAGCACCTTTAAAAAGCTGTGGAAGCAGGTAGCCCAGAACCTGGATCGCTTTCGCACCTTCCCACGCCTGGCCGGAGGTAAGGGCCCCTCGCCCTGCCCCCTCCCCGGTGGCTCCAGGGACCCCTCCCTCTCCTGGCCATCATGAAGGAGGAGGAAAGGATGCAGCCATAGGTGGGGTAGTGCTGCAGGAGCTGAGTCTTGGGGGGCCATAGGTGTGGAACCTCTGCTCTGGCAGGCACTGGGGTTGTGCAGAGCACCTGTGCCTTAGGATGCATTTTTCATTCATTCATTCATTCATTCATTTGTGCAGAGCACCTGTGCCTCAGGATGCATTTTTCTTTCATTCATTCATTCATTCATTCATTCAGTAATTTAAGTGCCATGAGTAGGGAAGGAGCCCTGGCAATTGACAAGAGGAGAGATCCCTTTCCTCTTGCTGGGTTGGGGGGTTGGGAAAGTTTAAAGAAAGCTGTGCCATTTCTGGGAGGGGAGGGGACCTAGGATTCTAGTTCCTTTGTCATTGTATTGGGCAGCCCCCTGGCCCCGGCCTCAGTTATTTCATCTGAATAATGGGGGAGTTGGTCCTGATGCCCTTCACCTTGGGGTGTCAGTTTTTTCATCGGTAGAGTGGGAGAACAGGCCTGACTCATCCGTTTCTGCCCAGCGCTCACTCGGTGCCTCTCCTGCTCCCATCCGCCTGGTGTGGGGGCTGGTCCCCAGGCCCCATGGACAGGTGTAGGCAGGGGGGCGGCCCCTGAGCTGACCGGAAGAGCCCGCTCCTTCATTCGCCTCCCTCCCTGGCCCCTGTAGAGTGCGGTGGGAAGAACTTCCACTTCGTGCACCGCTCGGCGGATGTGGACAGCGTGGTGAGCGGGACCCTGCGCTCCGCCTTCGAGTACAGCGGCCAGAAGTGCTCGGCCTGCTCCCGCCTCTACGTGCCTCACTCGCTGTGGCCGGAGATCAAAAAGCGGCTGCTGGAGGAGCACAGCAGGATCAAAGTGGGCGACGTGCGTGCCGCTCCCGCCCTGCCTCGGCCCAGCGGGGGGCTGATGGGATTGGAGGGTCCCGTGGGGGGCGGGGGGGCTGGGTGTGCAGGAGGGGCCTGCCTTTGTCCGGTTGATGGCAGCTCAGTCTCTTCTGGTGTCTCCCTGCCTGCAGCCTGTAGAAGATTTTGGGACCTTCTTCTCTGCAGTGATCGATGCCAAGGTGCGGGCTGGAATGCAGTTGGCCTGGGCTGCAGAGGGAGGAAGAGACACAGGGGGCCTAAGTGGGGGACAGCCCCGCCCCACTGCTTCTGGGAAGGCAGCCAGATTGCCTCCCTCCCTCCAACATGGTGAAGGGCAGAATCCTCTAACCAGAGAGCTGGACTCCTGCACACCCTGCAGCCAAGCTCCAAGCCCCTTTAAGTGTACATTCACACACAGACACGCAATTAGGCCTGCACACCTGTGTGCACAAACCTAAGTGTGCACACACGAACACGTTCATGTGTAGACATGCATGTCAGCTTTCCACAGAAATGCCTACACATTCATACATGCATATTTCTGTACATGAACAAATCCACCCATGTGTGTGCATACAAAGATATTCAGGTACATGTTTGCGTTTAGAGGCACAGGTGTAGGTCTTCAAGGATAAACATGTGCATGTTACAGGCATACATATAAGGGTGGGCAAAAGTAAGTTTATAGTTGTAATGTAAGTGAATCAATAATTGATAATACAAGAACAAACTGATTCATGTACTCATAATTGTAAACCTACTACTGCCCATTGTGTATATATCTACATGCTTTAACAAAGCAACATGGCCATGCATATGCCCGAAAACATGTATATCATGTGTGTTTGGTTATACTTACATGTGAATATATACCTGCTAGAGGCCCGATGCACGAAGATTTGTGCAAGAACGGGCCTTCCTTCCCCTGGCTGCTGGCACCGCCTTCACTCTGGCTGGATCTGCCTTTCTGCCTTCCCACGCTGCCCAGAGGCGCCTGGGCACTCCACCCCACCCCTGGCTGCTCAGTGCCTGCATATGCAAATCAACTGCCATCTTTGTTGGGTTAATTTGCATACTCCTGATTACATGGTGGGTGTCTTGAAGGTGCAGTCAATTTGCATCTTACTCTTTTATTAGTTTAGATAGTGCTAACACAGACACACACACACACACAAGCATGCATGTCTGCCCTTGTCTCTGCCATGGCTCATCCAGATACTCAGGGCCCTCCCCTCCCCCTTTCAGAATTCAGGTCCTTCTGGAACAGGTGTATAGAGGTGAGTGTATCGCAGGGCTGCTGCTGGGAATAGCCTGTCTTTGACACCCTTCCTCCCTGCCCCCTGTAGTCCTTCGGTCGCATCAAGAAGTGGCTGGATCACGCCCGCTCCTCCCCCAGCCTCACCGTCCTGGCGGGCGGCAAGTGTGACGACTCTGTGGGCTACTTCGTGGAGCCCTGCATTGTGGAGAGCAAGGACCCCCAGGAGCCCATCATGAAGGAGGTGACTGGGTGGGTGGCTGGGGGCACAAGAGATCAGCCTTCCACTCAGCACAGCACACACAGGTCATCTTCTCGGGGCGTATCCCAATGACAGTTGAGGAAAGGGAGTCCTAGACAGCGAAGATCGCACCCAGTGAGAGCAGAGCCAGGCATCCTGACCCCCACCCAGTGCTGGCCTGACACCCTGGCCATTGTCCTAGCACTTCCATTGCCCACGCCGCCACAGCCATCTTCACAGCTGACACGGACCTGCTTAACTCTGGCTGGCCACAGCTGGCCCTGGATTGAAGTGAGGGCTGTATTATCAGTCCCATTTTACAAATGAGAAACTGAGGCCCCGGGAGATCAAGACACCTTGGTGGCAGCAGGGACACTATATTGTAGGGCAGTTCTTGGACCAGGTGTGGCCAGAAGCTTACTGTTTCCATTGGCTTGGGCCCGTGCCCCTGTGGGTGTGGGTTTGGCCGGCAGGGGCCCCGAAGTGTCCTTGGATCTTTTGCTATGGTGAGAGGGGGTGGGCAAGGCAGGAGCGAAGCATGGTTCTGTCCCGGAGAGAACCCAGAGGGACACTGTACGCCTGGCCCTGCTTGCAGGGGCTGAGGTGTGGACTGCGGCCTGGGGACCAGGACTGAGAATAGAGGCAGAGGCCAGAGCAGGCTGGAAGCCTCAGGGCGCTGGTCCATGCTGACACTGACCTTGGACTTCTCTCACTTCTCTCCCAGGAGATCTTCGGGCCTGTGCTGACCGTGTATGTCTACCCAGACGACAAGTACAAGGAGACACTGAGGCTGGTGGACAGCACTACCAGCTACAGCCTCACGGGGGCAGTGTTCGCCCAGGATAAGTGAGTGGCCACAGCCCCTCTGCTCTAGGCCTGGTATCCTGTCCACACCCTGGACACTGCCCTCCTGGACATGGGTCCTAGTTATAATGCTGCCCCTTGCTTTCTGTCCACGCCCCTCACCTCAGCCCTGGCTGGCAGGCAGGCCTCCCAAGCTCAGGGACCCAGTGCAAGTTCTGGGGCCCCACTATCAAATTTGGATCTAGGGTGGGCCTGAGAATGGGAGCTTTTGCCCAGCTCCCCGAGTCTGAGGGGACCCCGATACTTGAGGTCATCATCTCCGCTGCAGAGGGACATGGGCTCAGGCCAGGGTGCATTGCTCATCTTGCAGAGGCCGGATTTGAACCAGTGCCATGACGTTCATCCTGACGTTTTGCTTTTTCCCACCTCCATGGCTCCCCTTGTCTGCTTCTAGAGCAGTGGTTCTCAACCTTCCTAATGCTGCGACCCTTTAATACAGTTCCTCATGCTGTGGTGACCCCCAACCATAAAATTATTTTCATTGCTACTTCATAACTATAATTTTGCTACTGTTATGAGTCGTAATGTAAATATCTGTTTTTTCCGATGGTCTTAGGCTGTACCGCAGCATTGTCACCTAAGTAATTTTATGGTTGGGGAACTGTATTAAAGGGTTGCGGCATTAGGAAGGTTGAGAACCACTGCCCTAGAGGGAGGGGATGGAGGTGGGAGTGGAACCTGAGGGGCAGGCTGGGGACTTGGGGTTCCCCAGTTCCCGAGGGGCAGGCTGGAACTTGGGGGTTCCCCATTTCCCAAGGACCAGAATGGGCCACTCGCTTGAGTGTGTGCTGCCTGACCCACACCCTCAGTCCTTGCAGGAGCCCCACGAGGGGCTGTGAAAGCCCCTTTGCAGAGGGGAAGCTGAGGCTCAGACCCTGAGTCACCTGCCCAGGGGCCCACAGCCGGTGGCTGGGCCCGGTGCTCACCGGGATAGCCAGCCGGGCTGGGGCCGAGGGCCAGACCTGGGCCAGAGCGGAGGGTGAGCCGGCGGCCCTGCCTTGTAGGAACGTTGTCCGGGAGGCCACTGAGATGCTGAGGGATGCTGCCGGCAACTTCTACATCAACGACAAGTCCACGGGCTCGGTGGTGGGCCAGCAGCCCTTTGGGGGAGCCCGAGCCTCCGGTGAGTGGGTCCCTGTTTCCAGAGGGGAGCCACGTTGCTATGGGAGACCTGAGAGCCTTCCTTTCAAGGGTGTTAAGAGTAATAAGAACAGCACTGTGCTCACCGTGAGTTCTTTCAGCAACCTCGCCAGCCAGGGTGCTAAATTCTCCCCGTTTTACAGAGGAGGAAACTGAGGCACGGGGTGGTGAAGTGACTTGCTCAGTGGCACGTGGCGAGGAAGTGGTGGATCTGGCACTGGACCCAGATCCCGAAGCCTGTACCTCCATGGGCCAGGTCACTTTGGCCCAATTCCCTCCCACTTAGAAGTGGGGAAACTGAGGCTGAGATTGGACTCGTGACTTTCTGAGATCTCAGCTGCCCAGTGGCCAAGCTGGTGCTCTCCACAGTGTCCCCTTCCCCCACCTCCCCCCC
>PVJN01034196.1:0-22930 GCA_004026805.1 Lasiurus borealis | reverse complement strand
CCTGAGAATTATAAGTCCAGTCCCTTTCTGTGCTCCTGATTCTATTATATTCACCAGTTTATTCTGTTGATCAAATTTTTAATTCACTTAATTTTTAGATTCACTTGTTGATAGATATGTATTTGTTGTTCATAATTTTTTGGCTTTTACCTGTTTCTTCTTCCTCTTCTAAAAGAGCACTTTTCAGCATTTCATATAACACTGGTTTGGAGTTGATGAACTCCTTTAGCTTTTTCTTATCTGTGAAGCTCTTTATCTGCCCTTCAATTCTGAATGATAGCTTTGCTGGATAGATTATTCTTGGTTGTAGGTTCTTGCTATTCATCACGTTGAATATTTCTTGCCACTCCCATCTGGCCTGCATAGTTTCTGTTGAGAAATCAGCTGACAGTCGTATGGGTGCTCCCTGTAGGTAATGAACTGTTTTTCTCTTGCTGCTTTTAACATTCTCCCTTTGTCTTTTGGTCTTGGTATTTTAATTATGATGTGTCTTGTGATTGCTAAAGAATTAGACAATTAAATAGCATCTAGGAGCTCTAAAATATAAGAACTGGTGTGGTCCTCTTTGGATTCCTTTTATATGGAGTTCTGTGTGCTTCCTGGACTTGTAAGTCTATTTCTTTTACCAGATATGGGAAGTTTTCAGTCATTATGTCTTTAAATAGGTTTTCAGTATCTTGCTCTCTCTCTTCTTCTGGCACCCCCACAATTCTGATGTTGGTACTCTTGAAGCTGTCCCAGAGGCTCCTTACATTATGTTCACATTTTTGGATTCTTTTCTCTTCTTGCTTTTCCAGTTGAATGTTTTCTGCTTCTTTATATTTCAAATTTTTTACTTGATTCTTGCCTTCCTCTAGTCTGCTGTTAGGACTCTGTATAATATTTTTTTATTTCAGTCAGTGTATGTTTAATTTCTAGTTGGTCCTTTATCATCTTTAGTTGGACCTTTTCCATCTCTAGTTGGCTCTTTTGCATCTCTAGTTGGTCCTTTTTCATCTCCTCTTGGCTCTCACTAACTTTATCCAACTTTTTAGGATATTCTTGAAAAACCTTATAAGCGTGGTTTTGAACTCTATATCTAGTCGTTTTTTACCTCCATTTCTTATGTTTGTGATCCCTTCCCTTGTCTCGGCATTCTCACTATGCTGAGGGAACTTCTGTGTTGAATTCAGCCTAATGATACCAGACTTGCAAAACCGAAGAAGCCTCTCTTGAGCCTTGGATGGATGGAGTCTCAGAGCTTAAGGGACCGCCTTGCCTTCCAGTAGGCCCCGCCCTCCATGGCCCCAGAGTCTCACGTGACTGGGTAATCGCTGGAGCGGTCCATGTGCGTGCGTGCCCGCAGTGCCTCTAGACCGCTGCCTTTCCAGCTTCCCTGCGCACCAGGACCACTCGATTCTAGGTCTCCAGGGTTTCGCCGGAAACAGTGGCTTAGTGGAGTCAGAAGTGGTACAGTTGGGAGGGTCTGTCTCCCGCCCAGTCGGGAAAGCCAGTGGCACAATCAGCAATCTGTCCTCTGCGCAGTGCCGTGCCTGCCACCAGACCTGATCTTTTGCGACTCCCCTAAATTTCCGTGCACCTTTCCCTTTTCACAGTCCAAACTCCCCCCGTATGAGTTTCGGCTGGATCTGGGGTTTAGTGTTGTAAGATAAGGGGTTCAATGCCATTGGGAGTCTCCGTTTCCCTCCCACCAGAGAAAGCCAGCCAGGTACTCAGGCACCCACTCTCTCAGCATGTGCGTCTCTGTACCTCAGCTTTTTGCAGCTCCTCTGGGTTTCTGTGAGCCCCTCTCTTTCCTTCGAGCTGTAGAACTTACACTCAGCCATCTTTTCTGTGGTTCTGGATGATGTTCGTTCTGTCTTTTAGTTGTAGTTTTGAAATTGTTGTGCAAGGCAGCAGTGTAGGTGTTTACCTATGCCGCCATCTTGGATTCTCTCCCCTTTCGCAAGTTCTTAAAAAGCTCCTATGTGCTGGGGCTTTGAGACCTCAACCAAAGGCTTGGCCTGGATGCCACCACTGATAATTTCATTCAGGGAAGGTTTAATGGCCTCTCTGAAATGGGATTAGTCTTATTTTCCTTATTATTTAAGCAAGCAAGCATTTACAGAAGCCAAAAAGCAGGGTTATTTTAAAGAGGAGATTTTATATACAATGGATGTTTCAGCATCATGCACCAAATGTTGCAGGTTTGATTCTTGCTCAGGACACATACCTAGGTTATAGCCAATCTCCAGTACCAGGTGCATACAGGAGAAAATTGATTCATCTCTCTCTCTCTCTCTCTCTCTCTCTCTCTCTCTCTCTCTGCTCTCTTCACTTCCCCTCTCTGGAATCAGGAAGCATATCCTCAGTGAGGATTTAAAAAATCACACACAAGAGAAACCAAGATGGTGACATAGGTGAACACCTAAACTGCTGTCTTACACAACAATTTCAAAACTACAACTAAAAGACAGAATGGACATCATTCAGAAGCACAGGAAAGCTGGGTGAGTGGAAATTCTACAACTAGAAAGAAAGAGAGGGGCTTACGGAGACTCAGAGGAGTTGCAAAAAGCTGTGGTACAGAGACACACACGTGGAGAGGGTGGCAAAGTGCCTAGCTGGCTTCCTCTAATGGGAGGGAGACAGAAACTCCTGACTGCACTGAACTCCAGTTCGGACTACACTGAATGCCATTCTGGGCAAGGCTCATACGGGGAGAGTCTGGACTATCATGAAAAGGGAAGAGTGTGGAGGAGAATCCAAGATGGTGGCATAGGTAAACAACTACACTGCTGCCTGCACAACAATTTCAAAACTATAACTAAAAGACAGAACAGACATCATCCAGAACCACGGGAAAGCTGGCTGAGTGGAAATTCTACAACTAGAAGGAAAGAGAGGGGCTCACAGAGACCCAGAGAAGCTGCAAAAAGCTGAGGTACACAGACACGTGCGTGGAGAGAGTGGGAGCCAGACTACCTGGCTGGCTTTCTCTGGCGGGAGGGAGATGGACACTCTCAACAGCATTGAACCCCTTATCCTACGACACTAAACCCCAGATACAGCTGAAAGTCATTAGGGGGGAGTTTGGACTGTGAAAACGGAGAAGTTCACGGAAATTTAGGGGAGTCGCAAAAGATCGGAAGTCTGGTGACGCGCAGGGCACTGCGCAGAGGACTGACTGCTGATTGTGCCGCTGGCTTTCACGAGTGGGTGGGAGACAGACCTTCCCAACTGCGTCACTTCTAACTCTATTAAATCACAGTTTCTGATGAAACTCTGGGGACCCAGGCTCATATGGTCCCAGAGCACAGGGGAGCCAGAAGGACAGCAGTCTAGCAGTACTTGAGAGCCTGCGCTTGCACAGGGACCGATGCAGCAATTACCCAGTCACGTGAGTCTCAGGGGCCGTGGAAGGCGAGGCCGACTGGAAGGCAAAGCGGTCCCTTAAGCCCTGAGACTCCACCCATCCCAAGCTCAACAGAGAGGCTATTGCGGTTTTGCAAGTCTGGTATCATAAGGCTGAATACAACACAGAAGTTCTCCCAGCACAGTGAAAAATGCCGAGACAAGGAAAGGGATCACAAACAAAAGAAATGGAGGAAAACAAATGACTGGATATAGAGTTCAAAACCACGCTTATAAGGTTTTTCAAAAATATCCTAGAAAAGTTGGATAAAGTTAGCGAGAGCCAAGAGGAGATGAAAAAGAACCAACAAGAGATGAAAAAGATACAACTAGAGATGGAAAAGGACCAACTAGAAATTAAATATACACTTACTGAAATAAAAAATATTATACAGAGACCTAACAGCAGACTAAAGGAAGGGAAGAATCAAGTCAAAATTTTAAATACAAAGAATCAGAAAACACTCAACTGGAAAAGCAAGAAGAGAAAAGAATCCAAAAATGTGAACATAATGTAAGGAGCCTCTGGGACAGCTTCAAGCATACTAACATCAGAATTGTGGGGGTGCCAGAAGAAGAGAGAGAGCAAGATACTGAAAACCTATTTAAAGAAATAATGACTGAAAACTTCCCATATCTAGTAAAAGAAATAGACTTATAAGTCCAGGAAGCACACAAAACCCCATATAAAAGGAATCCAAAGAGGACTACACCAAGACACATCATAATTAAAATCCCAAGAGCAAAAGACAAAGAGAGAATATTAAAAGCAGCAAGAGAAAAACAGTTCATTACCTACAAGGGAGCACCCATACATCTGATTTCTCAACAGAAACGATGCAGGCCAGATGGGAGTGGCAAGAATTATTCAATGTGATGAATAGCAAGAACCTACAACCAAGAATAATCTACCCAGCAAAGCTATCATTCAGAATTGAAGGGCAGATAAAGAGCTTCACAGATAAGAAAAAGCTAAAGGCATCCATCAACTCCAAAACAGTATTATATGAAATGCTGAAAGGTGCTCTTTTAGAAGAGGAAGAAGAAAAAGGTAAAAGATAAATAATTATGAACAGCAAATATGTATCTATCAACAAGTGAATCTAAAAATTAAAGGAATTAAAAATTTGATCAACAGAATAAACTGGGGAATTATAACAGAATCAGGAGCACAGAAAGGGAGTGGACTGATAATTCTCAGGGGAAATGGGTGAGAGGAGTACAGGGAGCGACTGGACAAAAATCATACACCTATGGATGAGGTCAACGGGAGGGAGGGAAGGGTAGAGAGAAGGATGGGAGCTGGGTGGAGGGGAGCTATAGAGGGGAATAAAAGAGAAACAAATGTAATAATCTGAATAATAAAGATTGTATTTTTTAAAAAGGGGAAGAGTGTGTGGAAACTTAGGGGAGCCATGAAAGGCAGAGGACTGGAGGTACACGCAAGTGTGTACAGAAAAGACTGACTGTTGATTGTGCCACTGGCTTTCTCTAGGAGGAGGAAGACAGAACCTCCCACCAGCACTGAAATCTGGTTCCGGCTGCACTGAACCCCAGTTTTAGGCGAGACCCTGGGGACCAAGACTCATACCCGTCTCCGGAACACATGGAAACTCAGGGGAGCCAGAAAGGCAGAGGTCTAGAGGCGCATGAGCACGAGTGTGTACAGAGAGGACTGCAAGGATTACTGAGGGACACTGAGACCCAGGAGCCACATAGGGCAGGGATGACAGGAAATCAAGGCTATCTGCTGAGCCCTGAGACTCTGCCCCATCCAAGCTAAACACACAGGCTTTTGGAATTTTGCAAGTCTTGTATCATAAGGCCACTCCAGCATAGAAGTTCTCTCAGCATAAACACAACTTGTCCTCATAACCATTGGTTTGGAGGTCAAATCCCCCCAGTCTTACCAACAACAATCAAGACTTGAATACAAGGATAAACAAGATAGATGAACCTCTAGCTAGGCTCACCAAGAATCAAAGAGAGAGGATTCAGATAAAATCAGAAATAAAAAGAGTGAAATACAACAGATCCCACTGAAATACAAAAGATTGTTAAAAAATATTTTGAATAACTCTATTCCAACAAACTGGACAACCTGGAGGAAATGGACATATTCCTAGAAAAATATAACCTTTCAAAACTCAACCAATAAGAATCTGAACATCTCAATAGACTAAGCCTGAGACCAGACGGCTACACAGGGGAGTTTTATCAAACATTCAAGGAAGAATTAAAATTGATCCTCCTCAGACTATTCCAAAAAATTTCAAATGGAAGGAACACTTCCAAGCACCTTCTATGAAGCCAGCATCACCCTAATACCAAAACCAGATAAAAACAACACAATGAAAGAGAATTACAAGCCAATATCCCTCATGAACATCCATGCCAAAATCCTCAACAAAATTCTAGCAAATTGGATCCAGCAGTACATCAGAAAGATCATACACCATGACCAGGTAGGATTTATCTCAGGAATGCAAGGTTGGTACAATATCCTCAAATCGATAAACATGATACATCACATAAACAAAGATTAGAGATAAAAATTACATAATCATATCAATTGATGCAGAAAAAGCATTTGACAAAATTCAACTCTCAATAAGGTGGGGATAGAAGGATCATACCTCAACATAATAAAAGCCATATATACGATAAACCCACAGCAAACATTATACTCAATGGGCAAAAACTAAAACCATTTCCCCTAAGAACAGGAACAAGACAGGGATGTCCACTCTCACCACTTGTTTGACATAGTAATAGCCATTGCAATTAGACAAGAAGAAGAAATAAAAGGCAACCAAATTGGAAAAGAAGAAGTAAAGCTGTCCTTATTTGCAGATGACATGACACTGTATGTAAAAAAAAAACCTGAGAGACTCCATAAAAAAACTAATAGACTTAATAAATGAATTCAGCGATGTAGCAAGATACATAGTTAACGCCAAGAAATTTATGGCATTTCTATGCACCAATAGTGAACTTACAGAAAGAGAGACTAAAAAAGCAATCCCATTTACCATCGCACCAAAAAAATTAAGATACCTGGGAATAAACTTAACTAAGGAGGTAAAAGACCTATATGCAGAAAACTACAGGATACTGAAAAAAATATAGAGGAAGATGTAAACAGATGGAAGAGCATACCATGCTCATGGATTGGGAGAATCAACATCATTAAAATGTCCATACTACACAAAGCAATCTATAGATGCAATGCACTCCCCCATTAAAATACCAATGGCATATTTCACAGACCTAGAAAGAACTCTCCAAAGATTTATTTAGAACAAAAAAGACCCCAAATAGCCACAGCAATCATGAGAAAGAAGAACTAAGTAGGTGGGATCTCAATATCAGATTTCAAGCTGTATTACAAAGCCACTGTTCTCAAAATAGTCTGGTGCTGGCAAAAGAACAGACATATAAGACCAATGGAATAGAATAGAAAATCCAGATATCGACCCAAACCACTATGCTCAATTAATATTTGACAAAGGAGGCATAACATAAAATGAAGTCAAGACAGTCTCTTCAATAAATGGTGTTAGGAAAATTGGAAAGATACATACAAAAAAATGAAATTAGACCATCAACTTACACCATACACAAAAATAAACTCAAAATGGATACAGGACTTAAACATAAGTTGGGAAACCATAAAAATACTAGAGGAATCCATAGACAGCAAAATCTCAGACATATGCCAAAAGAACTTCTTCACTGATACTGCTCCTAGGGCAATGGAAGCTAAAGAGAAAATAAACAAATGGCACTACATCAAAATAAAAAGCTTTTTCACAGCAAAAGAAACCATCAACAAAACGACAAGAAAGCCCATTGTATGGGAGAGCATATTTGCAAATGTTATCACTGATTAAAGTTTAATCTCCAACATCTACAGGCAACTTATACAACTGAATAAAAGGAAGATAAATGATCCAATAAAAAAATGAGCAATGGACCTAAATAGAATCTTTTCGAAAGAAGACAGATGGAAAGCCAAGAGACACATGAAAACATGCTCAAAGTCATTAATTATCCAAGAGATGAATATCAAAACGACAATGTGATACCATCTCACACCTGTCAGAATGGCAATCAACAACAAATCAACAAATGACAAGTGTTGGCAAGGATGTGGAGAAAAAGGAACCCTCGTGCACTGCTGGTGGGAATACAGACTGGTGCAGCCACTGTGGAGAACAGTATGGAGTTTCCTCATAAAACTAAAAATGGAACACCCATTTGACCCAGTGATCCCACTTCTAGAAATATATCCCAGGAAAATAGAAACACCAATCAGAAAGGATATATGCACCCCTATGTTCACAGTGGCACAATTTACAATAGCTAATATTTGGAAACAGCCTAGGTGCCCATCAGCAGATGACTGTATCAGAGAACTCTGGTACATCTACACAATGGAATACTATGATGCCATGAAAAAAGAAGGAATTCTTCTCATTTGCAGCAACCTGGATAGAACTGGAGAGCATTATGCTAAGTGAAATAAGCCAGTCAATAAACAAAAAATACCACATAATCTCACTCATTTATGGATAATAAATAAGATAGATACAGAGATAGTAAAGCTCCAAACAGACTGTGAAATTACAGCAGGAATATTAAAGTTAGGTGAGGTAGATAAGAGATAATCAAAGGACTTGTATGCATGCATATAAGCATAACCAATGAACATAGACACTGGGGGGTTGGGGTATGCCTGGGAGGGAGGGGGGCAATGGGGAGATATGTATAAAAATTAATAAAAATTTTATAAAAATAAATAAAAAAAGATAGATATAGAGGCAGTAAAGCATCAAACAGACTGTCAAACTACATTGGGAAGGTTAGAGAGAGGTGGGGTAGATAAGAGATCAACTGAAGGACTTGTATGCATGCATATAAGCATAACCAATGGACACAAGACACTGGGGGGTTAGGAGATGCATGGGAATAGGGGGGGCCAATGGGAAGATACATACACATGTAACACATTAATAAAAAATAAAAATTAAAAATAAATCAAATAAAATTATAAAGCAAATGAAAACTTAAGAAAAACAGACTTAACTATAGCAAGGCTGTACACACAGTCTACAAAGAGGTGCACCAAGACAGTCCACCTCAGATAACTGGGGAGGTGGAGCTACTGGGCCATACGGGACACCTAGCAGACAGTTACTCTACCAACTCAGGAAAGCAGTGAAAATTCGGAAACAAAGAAACAGATCACAAACAAAAGAAATGGAGGAAAAAAAATGATTGGATATAGAATTCAAAACCACGGTTATAAAGTTTTTCAAGAATTGTCTAGAAAAGATGGATAAATTTAGCGAGACCCAAGAGGAGATAAAAAAAGACCAACAAGAGATAAAAAGGACCAACTAAAAATTAAACATACACTGACTGAAATAAAAATATTACATAGAGACCTAACAGCAGACTAGAGGAACACAAGAATCGAGTCAAAGATATGAATACAAAGAAGCAGAAAACACTCCACTGGAAAACCAAAAACCAAAAAGAATCCAAAAATGTGAAGATAGTGTAAGGAGCCTCTGAGACAACTTCAAGTGTACCAACATCAGAATTATGGGGGTGCTATAAGAAGAGAGAGAGCGCAAGATACTGAAAACCTATTTGAAGAAATGATGACTGAAAACATCCTCCACCTGGTGAAAGAAATAGACTTACAAGTCCAGGAAGCACACAGAACCCTAAAAAAAAAAAAAAGGCATCCAAAGAGGACAACACCAAAACACCAAGACACATCATAATTAAAATATCAAGAGCAAAAGACAAAGAGAGAATATTAAAAGATGAGAGTGGCAGGAAATATTCAAAGTGATGAATAGCAAGAACATACAACCAAGATTATTCTACCTAGCAAAGCGATCATTCAGAATTGAAGGTCAGATAAAGAGCTTCATAAATAAATAAAAAAACTAAAGGAGTTCAGTAACATCAAACTAGTATTATATGAAATGCTGAAAGCAATTTAAGAAGAGAAAGAAGAAAAAGGTAAAGATAAAAATTATGAACAACAAATACATATCTATCAACAAATGAATCCAAAAATCAAGTGAATTAAAAATCTGATGAACAGAATAAACTGGTGAATATAATAGAATCAGGGGCATAGAAAGGGAGTGGACTGACAGTTCTCATGGGGAAAGTGCAGGGAGAGACTTGACAAAAATCATACACCTATGGATGAAGACAATGAGAGGGGAGGTAAGGGCAGAGTGAGGGGTATGAGCTGGGTGAAGGGGAGCTCTGAGGGGAAAAAGAGGAACAATTGTAATAATCTGAACAACAGAGATTTATTAAATAAAAATAAGTAAAAATTAAAAAGCACACACAAAGTATAAGAACTCTGGGTTTTTAATTTTATCTCTTATTAAGAAGAGGTCAGGAATCCTCTCTACTTTCCTTGCATACCAAAGGCATACCTGCTGTCAGTATAATTGTTAGCCACTTGCTTTCGACCAAACTTCAAGTTCCAATTAGTGCACAGAGCTTGCCTTTTGAGCATAAGTTGCCTAAGGCATTGGACTGTTCTCAATGTTTTATTTAAAGAGATAATTACACAATCTGTTTGATGTGGCCTATCTCATCTTTTAGGTAAGAACCATAAGTAAACTAAACTAACTCAGCCTTTTTAAGAGGTATTTCCTGTAAGTCAATTTGAGGAGTTACGAGTAAGTCTGTTAATGTCAGGCAGTCTTGAGGGGTTTCTCAAGGACACAGGAAGGGGAGTAGCAGGGTTCAGAGCATTACAGTGAGCAATTAGATGACAGAAGACAATAAAGAACTTTGCAGGAAGGAGGTCAGTTTGTTAGCAGAGAAGTGCTGATTATCGTGAGAGTTAAGTAAGGCTTCCCTTTAGGGAATTAACTAACCTCTAAAAAACATTAAGAAGGACATGAATTTGGTTCAAAAGACCTGGCTTTCCAACCAACCCAGGCAGTTTTGTTAGCAATAAGACAGATAATATCTTTACCTCAAATAAGAAAACATATAAAAGCTATTTATGAAAATATAAATCTTTAAAAGATTGAGATATTGGTATACGTAGTTACATTGAGTTTGTATCAAAGCAAAATCAAAGAAAAGATTATTTATTTTTTTAAAATATATTTTATTGATTTCTTACAGAGCAGAAGGGAGAGAGATAGAAAGTCAGAAACATCGATGAGAGAGAGACATTGATCAGCTGCCTCCTGCACGCCCCACTGTGGAGATGTGCCCGAAAGCAAGGTACATGCCCCCAACTGGAATCAAACCTAGGATCTTTCAGTCCGCAAGCCGAGGCTCTATCCACTGAGCCAAACCAGTCTCGGCAAGATTATTATTTTTTAAGTATAAGATTATGACATAAAATCTAGGGATCATCTTTTGATTAAAGCCAACTGCAAACATAGTCTTATATAATAAAAGCCTAATATGTTAAGTGTTCAGTTGTCCAGTTGGCTGTTCAACCAATAAAATCATAATATGCTAATGATATGCTAAGGCTGCTCAACTGCTTGCTATGGCATGCATTGACCACCAGGGGGGAGACAGGCTGTACACACCTTGGAGCCCTTCTGTGGTCCCTCCATGCTGGCCAACCTCCTGCATCCCTTCCCAGCTCAATTGTGCACCGATGGGGTCCCTTGGCCTGGTCTGCACCTTCTCCCAATCTGGGACCCCTCAGGGGATATCGGAGAGCCAGTTTTGGCCCGATGCAGAATGACTGATTGCTATAATGTGCTCTGACCACTAAGGGACAGGTGCTCAATGCAGGAGCTGCCCCCAAGTGGTCAGTGTGCTCCCACAGGGGGAGCACTGCTCACCCAGAAGTCAGGCTAATGGCTGATGATGTCCAATTACTGGCTTAGGCCTGCTCCCCACAAGGAGCCGTCAGTCAGATATCCCCCAAGGGCTTCCAGACTGCAAGAGGGCACAGGCCAGGCTGAGGGACACCCTGAGTGCACAAATTTTGTGCACTGGGCCTCTAGTATAATAATAATAATGCTTTCACAGAATAAGACACATGAAGTGGGGAGCCCATTATTGCCTCTTCTACTTGCTGTAGTAGATTGCAGTGGCCACAATAATTCTCATAGAGAGAAGGAGACCTTTGGCTACTAGATCTAATTGTTGACTATGTATCTAATGGACCTACATTTTGTTCCAGGTCATTGAGTCAAGACATCTAAGGCATTTCCCTCTCTTTCATGGAAAAAAAAGGAAAAGGGGCAATTGATAATTAGGATTTCCTAAAGCAGGAGGATCATAATGACTGCCTATTTATTTCATTGAAGGCTTTCCAGGATTCCCCTGTCCATTGCTCTGTCTCTTCAGCCTTGAGAAGGGAGTATAAAGGCTGAGACATGATAGAAAAATTAGGAATCCAGTTCCTACAATAAGTTGCCAAACCTAGGAATCGTCTGAGTTGCCTTTTAGTCTTCAGAATCAGAAAAGTGAAAGTGCTCTGAATTCTATGGGAATCCAAGAGACCTTTATTAGTAACTAAATGTCCCAGATATTTAACCCAAGTTTTACATAACTGAAGTTTCTCTTTAGTTACTGTATGTCCCTTTTTTGCTAGCTCACAAAGGAGGTGAAGGCTCTCTTGAAGGGATGCTTCCACAGTAAGCAGAGGAGGAGGTCATTCACATATTTTAAAAGAGTAGACTGGTTGCCTAGCCAGTGTGACTCAGTGATTGAGGATCAACCCACGAACCAAGAAGTCATGGTTCCATTTCCGGTCAGGGCACATATCTGGGTTGTGGGCTTGTTCCTCAGTAGGTTGCATGCAGGAGGCAGCCAATCAATGATTCTCTCTCATCATTGATGTTTTTATCCCCCTCTCCCTCTAACTCCTCTTCTGAAATCAATAAAAACATCTTTTTAAAAAAGAGAGAGTGTTCTGGTAAAGGAATTCTATATCAGCAGTATCTGCCTTTAAAATTTAGGAAGTTGGGTTTTCAGTGTAGTCCACAGGCATTACTGTCCAAGTACATAGTTGTAATTTTGACATGAAAGCAAGTAAGAATTGGCTTTCAGGATCAACAGGGGTGCTAACAAAAGCACTGCAAAGATCTATCCCTGGATGTAACTCAGTGGTTGAGCGTTGACCTATGAACCAGGAGGTCACAGTTCAATTCCTGATCAGGGCACATGCTCCAGTTGTGGGCTCGCTCTCTAGTAGGGGTCATGCAGGAGGCAGCCAACCAATTATCCTCTCTCATCAGTAATGTTTCTCTCTCTCTCCCTTCCTCTCTGAAATCAATAAAAAAATATATATATTTTTAAATCTATACCTGTAAAGAATTTACTTTCTAGTGGTATGGCTGAGACTAAGATTATGTATGACTGGATGCCAACATATGATTACACTATTTGTGGCTCTTAGATCTTGAACAAATCTTCATCCCCTTTTATGAGGCTTTTTAAATATGGAGAATGTGATATGAGTATTACAAGAGCTCATATAAGGAATGATGAGGCCTTCTTTACAGCATTCCTCAATTATAGATTTAATTTTTTCAATGGCCTCTGCATTGGTTTATTTATTTTTATTTTTATTTTTAAAATATATTTTATTGTTTTTTTTACAGAGAGGAAGGGAGAAGGATAGAGAGTTAGAAACATCGATGAGAGAGAGACATTGATCAGCTGCCTCCTACACTCCCCCTACTGGGGATGTGCCCTGGACCGGAATCGAACCTGGGACCTTTCAGTCTGCAGGCCGACGCTCTATCCATTGAGCCACACCGCTTTCGGCTGCATTGGTTTATTTTTGTCAATAGCATTTTTTTGAGTAAAGTTTATTTGGAATGGAATCTAAGTCAAAGTTTGGTTGAAAAAAACTGAAATAGTTATGGACAAGTCCTCTTGAGGGTCATTAGTTAGAAGTTCAAGATGTAAGAATATCCCTCCTCCCCCTCTCTAAAATATGTTTTATTAATTTTTTAATTTTTTATAGAGAGAGAAGAAGGGAGAAGTATGAACAGAAACATCAATGAGAAAGAAATCTCATTGATTGTCTTCCCCCTGCACACCTCCCACTGAGGATTGAGCCCTTAACCTGGGCATGTGTCCTGACCAGGAATCAGACTGGTGACTCCTGGTTCTGAGTCAGTGCTCCACTGCTGAGTCACACAGGGTCACACAGGCTGGGATATTTTTTGTTTTTATTTATTTATTTTTATTTTTTTAAATATATTTTATTGATTTTTCACAGAGAGGAAGGGAGAAAGATAGAAAGTCAGAAACATCGATGAGAGAGAGACATTGATCAGCCGCCTCCTGCACGCCCCACAGTGGAGATGTGCCCGCAAGCAAGGTACATGCCTCCGACCGGAATCGAACCCGGGACCTTTCAGTCCGCAGGCCGACGCTCTATCCACAGAGCCAAACCGGTCTCGGCCAGGCTGGGATATTTTGAGAGAAGGAAATTTGGGCTTTGTGAGCTTCAAGAAAGTCATGTCCTATGAGATGAATAGGGGCAAAGGGAACCAAAAGAAATGCTAAGTTCCTTGTATAGGTCCAAGATTAAAGAAATTTGAATGGATTCAGAGAGTCATGGATTGATTGACAACTTCCACTATTTATATGGTTTAGTACTTTAAGGAAGAGGAATGAAGAGACTGATAACTTGACTCCAGAGTCCACAAGGGCTCTAATTACCACATTCCCAGGAGTTGTGTCAATTCCTCCTTAGGAATTAGTTAGAAGCCCAAGGGAAATCCCAGGTTGGAGTCCTTGAGGACTTACAAATTTGTAATTGCCTTTTAAGATTTAAACAATCTTTTCCCAAATGTCCAGGCGGTTTGCAGTTACAATAAAACCCTTTGGTGCTGTGCATTGGGGACCTTGAAAGGCAGATTTAACTGTCAATTGCTCTATTTATAGGCTCATTACTTGAGTTGCCTGAATTTGGGCATTCAGGGCTAGTGTAGTTTTCTCTTTGGTATCTTTTTGGATAGCTTGGAAGATCTGCTCAGGATAGTTTACTAAATCATGGGTTTGCACAGTGACCCAATTAAGTTGTAATATTTTTATCTGTTGTTCAACTTTGTTTTGCAGACCCTCAACAAAGGCTGAATTAAAAAGACTTGAGTTGTCATCATTGACTTCATTTATGCTAAACTACTGTTTAAAAACATTTTTGAGCTGAAACTGATTTGGCTCAGTGGATAGAGCATTGGCCTACAGACTGAAAGGTCCCAGGTTCAATTCCAGTCAAGGGGCATGTATCTTGGTTTCGGGCACAGCCCCCGTGGGGATGTGCAGGAGGCAGCTGATCAATGTCTCTCTCTCATTGATGTTTCTAATTCTATCCCTCTCCCTTCCTCTCTGTAAAAAGTCAATAATATTGACTATATTTTTTAAAACATTTTAAGCCTATCATCATAATCCAAAACAATTTCATTGGATATTTTTAAACACATTTTTAAATTTTCTTCTAATCAATAACTCAAGTAAACACCTTGCGTATCTAGCCCAACTGGTGTGGCCCAGTGGTTGAGCTTAGACTCATGAATCAATTTCTGATCAGGGTACATGCTCAGGTTGTGGGCTCAATCCCCAGCAGAGGGCAGCAAATGGATGATTCTCTCTCTCTCTAGATCTAT
This sequence comes from Lasiurus borealis, assembly GCA_004026805.1. Classification (NCBI taxonomy): domain Eukaryota; kingdom Metazoa; phylum Chordata; class Mammalia; order Chiroptera; family Vespertilionidae; genus Lasiurus; species Lasiurus borealis. The sequence goes on along the minus strand of PVJN01034196.1, from coordinate 7,892 downwards.
ATATCTATATATCTACATATCTATATATCTATATATCTATATATCTATATATCTATATATCTATATATCTATCTATATATCTATATATCTACATATCTACATATCTACATATCTACATATCTATATATCTATATATCTATATATCTATATATCTATATATCTATATATCTATATATCTATATATCTATATATCTATATATCTATAGTAGACAGGCCTTGGAAAGATCATAAACCAGAAGGACCCAGGACAGCCTCCTCTGAGCTACAGCCATCAAAATGATTCAGCTTTAATAATTTCCCTTGTTATGTTTTGTCGGGGCTGACCGGCAAACCCTGAATGACAGATGAATGATTATTCCGAGGGGTTTCTGTGAAAGAGAGGCTGCCGCCTTAGTCTTTTATTATCACAGCAGCTTGAACTAAAATTAACTCTAGATACAGTCACCCGCATAAGTATCCTTGAGAAAGCACATGCTTCTACAAGGTTGGGTCTAAAAGACTAAACATAGAGATTCTAGCAAAACACCCCAGGGGATGGGACTTATTTGGAAAAGTCAAGGCAGGGGCTGCCGCCTTCAGCAAGGTCCCCTCAGAGGCCCCAACCTTTCAAAGAATCCTCCTTACAGACATTCCAATCAAGTCCTGTGCCACACCACATTGTTTCTCTGCTGAAGTTTCAAATTCTTGAGCTAAATAGAATGTGATTGGTTCCCTTAGGTCATACTTCTACTTCTTTAATTGGCACCTCTACCAAGGCCTCACAGAATTTCTATACAAATGGGTCTAAAAACAGAAATTTAGGACTGTTAACCAAACGACAGGGAAGAGATGTTAGGCGAACAGACACAATAGCCTATATGCTCCTTCAGCCCCTTCTTCCAGTCTCTGGAAAAGCCATCCCCCCTGTTGCCCCAGGTTAGTCACCACCATATTCTTGACTGAATGAACACTCCTTGCCTCCCTGGGGATGGTGCTGTCTTTAACTCCCCTTCCTCTGTGCTCAATCTTGCTCCCTTTACTAACACTTCTTCCATAGACTTTGAAAAGGTTTTTGAGCTATACTTCTTATTAAATTTGTTCATGTTATTTATTTATTTGTTAATTCTCACCAGAGGATATTTTTTCCATTGTATTTCAGAAAAAGTGGAAGGGAGGGAGAGAGGGAATGAGGGAGAGAGAAAAAACACCAATGAGAGAAACACACATCTACTGGTTGCCTCCCATACACGCCCCAACAAGGGGGCAGGGAACGAATGGGCAATGCAGGTATGTGCCCTTGACCAGAAATCAAACCTGTGACGCTTCAATGCCAGGGCTGATGCTCTAACCACTGAATAATACTGGTAAGGGCAAGGTATACAAGTCCTACTTTGATACATTTATATATTATGATATGATTGCCATTGTATCAACATTTATCACACTACACAATCATAGTACAATATTGCTGTCTATATTCCTTATACTGTGGATTAGATTACTATGACTTATTTACTACTCATTGAATGGTTATATTTATTGTTTTTATTTATTTTTTAATTTAATATATCTTTATTATTCAGATTATTATAATTGTCCCTCTTTTTTCCCCCCATAGCTCCCCTCCACCCGGTTCCCACCCCACTCTCTGCCCTTATCTCCACCTCATTGTCCTCATCCATTGGTGTATGATTTTTGTCCAGTCTCTTCCTGAATCCTCCTGACCCCTTTACCCTTGAGAATTGGCAGTCCACTCCCTTTCTATGCCCCTGATTCTATTATATTCACCAGTTTATTCTGTTCACCAGATATTTAATTCACTTGATTTTTAGATTCACTTATTGATAGATATGTATTTGTTGTTCATAATTTTTTATCTTTACCTTTTTCTTCTTCTTCCTCTTCTTAAAAAGTACCTTTCAGCATTTCATAATACTGGTTTGGTGGTGATGAACTCCTTTAGTTTTTTCTTATCTGTGAAGCTTTTTATCTGACCTAAAATTCTGAATCATAGCTTTGCTGGGTAGAGTTAATCTTGGTTGTAGGTTCTTGCTATTCATCACTTAGAATATTTCTTGCCCCTCCCATCTGGCCTGCATAGTTTCTGATGAGAAATCAGCTGACAATTAAATGGGTGCTCCCTTGTAGGTAATTGTTTTTCTCTTTGAAAAATATTCTCTCTTTGTCTTTTACTCTTGGTATTTTAATTATGATGTGTCTTGGTGTAGTCCTCTTTGGATTCCTTTTGTTTGGGGTTCTGTGTGATTCCTGGACTTGTAAGTCTATTTCTTTCACCAGATGGAGGATATTTTCAGTCATCATTTCTTCAAATAGGTTTTCAGTATCTTGTTCTCTCTCTTCTTATGGCACCCCATAATTCTGATATTGGTACACTTGAAGTTGTCCCAGAGGCTCCTTACACTATCTTCACATTTTTAGATTCTTTTTTCTTTTCCCTTTGAGTGTTTTCTGCTTCTTTGTGTTTCAAATCTTTGACTTGATTCTTTCGTTCCTCTAGTCTGCTGTTAGGTCTCTGTATAATATTTTTTATTTCAGTCAGTGTATGTTTAATTTCTAGTTTGTCCTTTTTCCTATCCTTGAGGGTCTTGCTAAATTTATCAATCTTTTCTAGGAAACTCTTGAAAAACCTAATAACTGTTGTTTTGAACTCTATATCCAGTCATTTGTTTTCCTCCATTTCTTTCATTTGTGATCTGTTTCTTTGTCTCCTCATTTTTGCTGCTTCCCTGAGTTGGTAGGTGTCCCATATAGCCCCCGTAGCTCCGCCTCCCCAGTTACCTGAGGTGGACTCTCTTGGTGCACCCCCTTGTGGGCTGTGTGTACAGCTCTGTTGCAGTTAAGTCTTGATTGTTGTTGGTATCACTGAGGGGAATTGACCTCCAGGCCAATTGGCTGGGAGAACTTCTGTGCTGGAGACAGCCTTATGAGACAATACTTGCAAAATTGCAAAAGCCTCTGTGCTCTGGTTGGATGAGGCGGAGTCTCAGGGCTGAGCAGACAGCCTTGGCTTCTTTCAGCCCTGCCCTATGAGGATCCTGGATCTGTGTCCCTTGGTAGTAACTGCAGTCCTCTCTGTGCCCACTTGAGCACCTCCCGACCTCTGCCTTTCATAGCTCCCAGGGGTTTCTGTGTGCTCTGGAGACCCATATGAGTCTGGGTCCCCAGGGTCTCCCCCAAAACTGGGGTTCAGTGCAGTCAGAAGTAGGGTTCAGTGCAATCGGGAGTTTCCATCTCCCTCCTGCTATAGGAAGCCAGCCAGGCACTCAGCCACTCGTCCCCTCCATTCATGTGTCTCTGGACCTCAGCTTTTTGCAGCTCCTCTGAGTCTCTATGAGCTCCTCTCTTCTAGTTGTAGAATTTACACTCAGCCAGCTTTCCTGTGGTTCTGGATGATGTCCATTCTGTCTTTTAGCTGTAATTTTGAAACTTGTGTGAGGCAGCAGTTTAGGTGTTCACCTATGCCACCATCTTGGTTTCTCTGCATGTTTATATTTTTAACACCATCAGTTTTATCCTCCCACCACCTCATCCTCTGATAACCACCATTTTACTCTCTCTCTCTGGCTTTTTTTTTTTAACAAGTCTGACATTTTTTAATATTCCATATATAAGTGCTATTATTACAGAAAACCAGAGAAGAACCAAACAATACTTAGAGAGATGGAGTTACATTTATTATGTACAGGTACAGAGGAAAATGTCTCTCAAATTCTGGGCCCCAATATGGAGTAACTTTCCTTATTTATATGTTTTTATCTTCTTTGACTCCCAAATATGGGATGTTTCTGGCCCTTTTTGCAAGTTCTTAAAAAGCCCCTATGTACTTTGGCCTTTAGGCCTCAACCAAAGACTTGGCCTGGATGCCACCACGGATAATTTTGTCCTGGGAAAGTTTAATGGCCTCTCTGAAGTGGAAGTAGTCTTATTTTCTTAATTATGTAAGCAAGCAAGCATTTATAGAAGCCAAATAGCAGGGTTAAAATTTCAAATAGCAGTTTTTATGTAAGATGAATGCTTCAATATCATAGAGTACTTATCTTTCTCTGTCTGACTTACCTCAGTCAGCATAACATGCTCAAGCTCTATTCATGTTTTCACATTGCTTCAATCTTGCCAATAACAAGTCTGCAATTCTTGCATTTGGCAAACATATTAATTACATGTAATCTTTAAATATTCAATTAAAATTATAATATATATTTATCATCCCTTTTTTAACATATATCTATTGATTTCAGAGAGGAAAGGAAAGAGAGAGATAGAAAACTCAATGATGAGAAAATCATTGATCGGCTGCCTCCTGCACATCCCATTCTGAGGATTAAGCCTGCAACTCAAGCATGTACTCTAACTGGAATCAAACCTGGTATCCTTCAGTCCATAGGCCGACACTCTATAAACTGAGCCAAACCAGCTAGGGAAATTTTCTCATCTTTTAATGGTTTTACTTTTCAATTAGAAATCATTTTAGGGTTATAAAAAAGTAAAAAAATAAAATAGTACAAAGAATTGCTATATATCCTTTACCCATTTTCTCCAAGTGTTTATAATTTACATAAACACAATATAATCAAAACCAGGAAATTAATATCAATACATTTTTATTATCTAAATTAGAGACCTCATTCAAATTTTGTTACTTCTCCTATATCCCTTTATGGATAAGAACCCATCCATGACTACATGGTATTTTTGTCATGTCTACTTAGTCCCCTTTTATCTTGTACAATTCCTTTACCTTACTTTTTCATTCATGACCTTAACTTTTTTGAAGACTATCAGCCAATTATTTTATAGAATTTCCCTCAATTTGGACTCATCTATTTCCCCATGAGTAAATTCAGGTTGAGAATTTTTGGCAAGAATACTATGTGGAAATAAAATAAATATGCAAGAATAGTTAGGAAAATACTTAAAAGTAAAAACTGAGGGGAAATAGCCTTACAAGACATGGAAACATACTGTACAGACGCTATAACTAAAACAGTACAGTATAATATGAGCCTGAGTAGACAGACCAGTAGAACAAACAAGAAAGCTCAAAAATAGACCCAAGCACATTTGGAAACTGAATATATTGATCAAAGTGGCATCTCAAGCCACTGGGACAAAAATGAACTTCCTAAAATATTGTGCTGGAATAACTTCATAGCCATTTGGAAAAAGGTAAATGTAGAATCATACCTACCATTTTACTAAAAATAAACTTGAACTGGATTAGATGTCTAAATGTAAAAAATGAAACTATACAAGTACTAACAAAAACTATACAAGTAATGAATGACTTCCTCTTTAAGCTTATTGTAGAGAAAGCCTAATTATGACCCAAAATCCAGAAATACCTGATCCTATCTTATAAAAGAGTAATATGCAAATTGACCATCACTCCAACACACAATATGGCTGCCCTCATGTGGACAAAAGATGACCACCACAAGAGGGCTGGCAAGGGAGGACAGTTGTGGGCTATCAGGCCAGCAGGGAAAGGCAATAGGGAAGAACCAGACATGCAAGAGAGGGCAGTTGTGGGGGATCATGCCTGCAGGGGAACACAGTTGGGCGACCCAGGCCTGCAGGGGAGGGCAGTTGGGGGCAACCAGGTCTGCAGAGGAGGGAGTTGGGACAACCAGGTCTACAGGAGAGGACAATTAGGGGCAACCAGGCCAGCAGGGGAGGGCAGTAGGGAAGGACCAGACCTGCAAGGGAAGGCAGTTGTGGGTGATCAGGCCTGCAGAGGAAGGCAGTTAGGGTGACTGGGCCAGAAGAGGAGGGCAGTTGGGGTGACTAGGCCAGCAGGGGAGGGCAGTTGGATGCAACCAGGCCTGCAAGGGAGGACAGTTAGGGGCAACCAGGCCAGCAGGGCTGGGCAATTAAAAACAATCGCTGGCAGGGGAACAATTAGGCATCGATCAGTCTGGCAGCAGAGTGGTTAGGGGGTGATCAGGCTGGCAGGCAGAAGTGGTTAGGGGCAATGAGGCAGACAGGCAGGCAAGTAGTTGAGAGTCAGCAGTCCTGGATTGTGAGAGGGATGTCCGACTACCTGCTTAGGCCCAATTCCATCCATCATCCCTCAAGGTGCCCCAGATTGGAGAGTGCAGGCTGGGCTGAGAAACACCCCTCAGTCATGTACAAATTTTGTGCAATGTGCCTCTAGTATAAAATAAAACAAACAATGGATAACCCGGCTGGCATGGCTCAGTGGTTGAGCATCAGTCAACCTATGAACCAGGAGATCACGGTTCAATACACTGGGGTTGTGGGCTTGATCCCCATTGTGGGGAGTGAAGGAGGCAGCCAATCAATGATTCTCTTTCGCCATTGATGTTTCTATCTCTTCCTCTCACTTTCTTTCTCTCTGAAATCAATAAAGACATATTTTTAAATGGATAAATTTTAATGCATACAAATAAAACATTTTTCATGAGAGAATCCAAGATGGTGGCATAGGTAAACACCTACACTGCTGCCTCGCACAACAATTTCAAAACTACAACTAAAAGACAGAACGGACATCATCCAGAACCACAGGAAAGCTGGCCGAGTATAAGTTCTACAACTAGAAGGAAAGAGAGGGGTTCACAGAACCACAGAGGAGCTGCAAAAAGCTGAGGTACGGAGCCGCGCGCGCTGAGAGAGTGGGTGCCAGAGTACCTGGCTGGCTTTCTCTGGCGGGAGGGAAACAGAGACTCCCAACGGCATTGAACCCCTTATCCTACGACACTAAGCCCCAGATCCAGCTGAAACTCATACAGGGGGAGTTTGGACTGTGAAAAGGGAGAAGTGCACGGAATTTAGGGGAGTCGCAAAAGATAGGAGGTCTGGTCACGAACAGCGCTGCCCGGAGGACAGATTGCTGATTGTGCCACTGGCTTTCGCGACTGGGCGGGAGACAGACCCTCCCAACTGTGCCACTTCTGAGTCCACTGGACCCCTGTTTCGGGTGAAACCCTGGAGATCTAGACTCGTGTGGTCCTGGTGCGCAGGGAAGCTGGAAAGGCAGTGGTCTAGAGGCACTGCGGGTGCGCGTAAGCGCACAAGAACCGCTCCAGCGATTACCCAGTCACGTGAGACACGGGGGCCGTGGAGGGCGGGGCCGACTGGAAGGCAAGGCTGTCCCTTAAGCCCTGAGACTCCACCCATCCCAAGCTCAACAGAGGCTTCTGCGGTTTTGCAAGTACAGAAGTTTCCCCGACATAGTGAAAATGCCAAGACAAGGGAAGGGATCACAAACAAAAGAAATGGAGGGAAAAAAAACGTCTGGACATAGAGTTCAAAACCACGCTTATAAGGTTTTTCAAGAATATGCTGGAAAGGATGGATAAGTTTATCAAGTCCCAAGAAGAGATGCAAAAGGACCAACTAGAGATGCAAAAGAGCCAACTAGAGATGCTAGAAATGATGCATAAATTTAGCGAGTCCCAAGAGGAGATGAAAAAGGACCAACTAGAGACACTGACTGAAATAAAAAATATTATACAGAGTCCTAACAGCAGACTAGAGGAAGGCAAGAATCAAGTCAAAAATTTGAAATATAAAGAAGCAGAAAATATTCAACTGGAAAAGCAAGAAGAGAAAAGAATCCAAATATGTGAAGATAATGTAAGGAGCCTCTGGGACAGCTTCAAGCATATCAACATCAGAATTGTGGGGGTGCTAGAAGAGAGAGAGCAAGATACTGAAAACCTATTTAAAAAAATAATGACTGAAAACTTCCCACATCTGGTAAAAGAAATAGACTTACAAGTCCAGGAAGCACACAGAACCCCATATAAAAGGAATCCAAAGAGGACCACACCAAGACACATCATCATTAATATACCAAGAGCAAAAGACAAAGGGAGAATGTTAAAAGCAGCAAGAGAAAAACAGTTGATTACTTACAAGGGAGCACC